>JASAND010021458.1:0-27306 GCA_030248195.1 Trissonchulus latispiculum | reverse complement strand
AAGAGCTTTATACATCATTTTAAAGCTTATAATCTCTACATCCCCATGAGCTTACGAAACTAGCAAAATTAGCCAAAATTAGCAAACTTTTCACCATACTGACATCAGACAGGCTGAATATAGATCGAAAATTTTTGAACATCGATTTCTCAAAACTGAAGAATCGGCCGAAATTTTTCTTGTGCCATGATTTAAAGGACATGTAGGCCGAGGGACATTTTTTGGATTTGGCTCAACAAGTCTCAATACTTCAGAAAATCCAACAAATGTGCGAAAACACGAAATTTCGCAACTTTGTATTCAGTTTTTCTCGCAAGTGGAGACGTTTTTAGCTCAAACAAGAAAAATGTCTCTCCGCAGTAGTCGAATTTCCATTCTGGAAAAACTCACTAGATCAATTGGGTAGTTTTTGAGACATCGATGTTCAAAACAAAATAATCGCACTTTTGCTAAAATGATTTTCGGCTAATTCTCTAGCATAGAGCAACGAATTCCAAGCATATAGTCATTGATAAAATGTGCAATTGGACAATGTATCGATTGAGTATAGATAAGTCAAAATTGTCTGTAGGATTTGGCAGTAATTTTGGAAAAACTGATTTCTTCAAAAATGACCATTTTTTGACCGCAAAAATCGTTTTTGGCTTATACTGCCTTAACCACTGGAGAAAGCTCAAAGGTTGTAAAAGCAAAAATGTTCATTTTTTTGTGCCCTCTTTCCAACCATAACAACCAATCCGGTGTAGCGACTACGTACTGAGAGAATAATGGCAAAAACCAAAACTTTCTTATCTTCGCACCTAAAAATCCGTGACTAGTCCCAGAATGTAAAGAGCACGAAAATAGTGTATTCGGAAAGTTTCATCCACTTTCATAAAGAATTGTAGTTTGTAATGTCGAATTTCCACAAAGCGATACCAGCACCTTAAAACCCAGTGTCACCCATATTGCATTTTTCACGCTCCACCGGAGCATTTTTATTCTTGTCCTATTTCATTTTTTAAGGTTCTCAGTAAAAAACAAAAACGTTAAAGCTGTGTGAAAAACTTTAAAAATTCCGCCAATCATTAATCGTCAACCGAAAGTACAAACAAAGAAGCTTGAAAAGTTCCAAGTTCTTCCTTTCTCTATTTTGACAGGAAATCCAACATCGAGTACCCATGGCTGCAATAGTTTTAGTTACTGTATTTAGCATATAGCACTCTACTGCAGCGCAACCAAATGCAAACTTTACTGTCAGTGAAGGAAACTCATAAAACACGAGTTGCAATGCTCTGCCGCACTTGTGTGTAAGATTTCGGACTATTGCAACTTACCTGTAGCTAGTTACAGGCCGTCTGCCGCACTTGCATGCAAAATTTTGGACGATTGCAACTTATCTGTAGCTAGTTATAGGCCGTGCTGTACCTCTGCAGCACTCTACTGCAGCGCAACCAGATGTAAACTGTACTGCCAGTGAAGGAAACTCATACAGCACGATTTGCAATGCGCTGCCGCACTTGCGTGCAAAACTTCGGAAGATTTCGACTTACCTGTAGCTGGTTATAGGCCGTACTGTACTTCAGCAGCACTCTGCTGCAGCGCAATCACATAGTAACATCGTAATAAGTATACGAAACATATCTATAATAGTTTGTCATGTCCTAAACTATCTGTATGCCGAATTTCAAATACCAGTGACGAATGAATAACTTGTATTACTGTATTACTCTTAACCCGGGCCAGCTTACGCTGAAGGAAGAACCTTAGATGCACCCAGTTTGGTGCTTAGCTCCCGAGACAAAAAACAAAGAAAACAAGAAGAAAATATAAATTACTCCCAATTACGAGCATTTCACTGAGTATTCCAACAGTCAGGGAGTGAAGAGAGAGCACTCTAGGCCGTCAGTTGAGCCAGGCACATGCCGAGAGCCGGCTCACAAAAATCCCCCGGAAGGATTCAACCGGTTCCCAGTAGCGAACACCACCAGCAACCACAAACCAAGACCCGGTACCGCTCCCGGCACAGCACTCTACCTGGCACCCACTACAGGCCCCGGCCCGGTACAACAGTCCACTGGGTGTTCTCGGCTCGCCGGTACACCATGTAGATCCGACTCCCGATGCCACCTTCGGAGATGCTCACTCCAGGCAGTCCTCCTTGAATGAAACAACAATGAATAACAATAATAATAACAAATAATAAAAACCTCAATGAATAACTTGTTATCGACGGTGCTGTGTTTGGGACAGCACATATATAGCACGGTGGAAGCTAGAGAGTGCACCAGCTAGAACTAACATAGCTACAGTTCCCACTTACTACAGACATAATTTTCACCAAGTTTCATATGTTTAGCCGTTTACAGTAAGTCTACAGACAGCGTGCTATGGTTGCTGCATAATAGTACAGCACGATAGCAGCACCGCACAAACTGCGACTATGCTCATCGTGTTCAGCGACCCCGATAACCCTTATACGCCGTCCCACTATATGGCCCAAAACAGCATATTGAAGCATTTTTGACTATTTTCTGTGGAGTTGGGACTTAGAAACTTTTCCGAAAATGGCCATTTGGACCGACTTCCTTTGAGACGGCCGCCTGAAAGTCAGGACCTAAATCAAAAATCGGCCAACGTTATGCACTAGTATCCCCTCCGTACTTGTTCATGCAACAAACCGCGTGTCTCTAGCTTGTTCTCTGAGCCCTGTGGGCGTGACACAAAATGGCCGTTTTTGGTCAAAAACGCCGTCAGGCCACTTTTGGCCAGGTGGCATGCCGGGCCGGGCAGCGAAAAATTATAGCGCGGGGCACATGGGACCATATCGGCATTCAGAAAAGATAAACCTTTCCGGCTGAAAATGCTCACATCTTTCAAACACCTCTGCACAAAATAGCCCTTTTCCAAGCGTGACTAACACAGAAAACAAAACAAACGGACCTAACTTGTCCGGAAGCGAAAATTTTCAAAGTTGAAAATTTTGACCAAAACTTTTTGGAACTTGTTGTACTCGTCGTGTAGATTCCAACGTACCAAACTTGCCGAGTTTCGTTCAGTATTTAGCTGGCACGGTGCTCGAACGGGTCTCCAAGGGCCGCGCAGCGTCTTTTACACCCATATTATAAGGGGAGCGCTATCGCGTCCCCCTATAATATGTGGAGCTTCTGTTGCGCTTCATGATGATATATATACAAGAACCAAAAATGCTCCTTCGTCGCATGTAAAATACATATGAGTACTCTCAGGCAGGTTGTACAAGCACGGAAACTAGCCTGTAAAATTCATATGAGTGGCGTTGAGGTTGTAAATTAAGGAAAACAAGTTGCAACGGCTTTACATATGAGCCTGTCCTACAACGAGGCTCATATTGGCGTACGTATGTCATAATATAATTTGTCGATATTTGACCTTCATATAAATAGCCCGTAAAGCTTTTCATTACAAAAATGTCCTTCACACACCTTGTCGCTGGGATACTGTGCATACGCATTATACGGCATGCCACTCTGCGCTCCGACTCAGAGCCATGTGGGGAAAGCATTACGTATGTGAGAGTAGTGTGTCATAGTGTTCCGAGAATACAGTAGGTGTACTATAGTGCTTCCGGAAATAGTAGGTGCCACGGTGTTTCGGGAAACATCAGCTTGCATGTACAGTTAAACTTGAGGTGTCGCAGTTCACTTCGTTCTGTCCATTTCTTTCAAGCAACAATGTTAACATGTTATGTCTGTTCATTCGTTTTTTCTTTAATATGATGACCTGATGATCTTTAAGAAGGCTACTGTGACGCCAATATGAGCCTCGTTGTAGGACAGGCTCATATGTAAAGCCGTTGCAACTTGTTTTCCTTAATTTACAACCTCAACGCCACTCATATGCATTTTACAGGCTAGTTTCCGTGCTTGTACAACCTGCCTGAGAGTACTCATATGTATTTTACATGCGACGAAGGAGCATTTTTGGTTCTTGTTTTCCATTCTTTTACATATATATGTATGCACAAAAAAGAACCAACATAATATATTTCCGAACACCATGCGCACGCAGATACTATTTTGACCACTTTTGGAAAATTTCATATTTGACCCAAAATCGCCTAAGTCCCCACCCCACCCCACCACAGCACTCTACAGCCACTTTGAGCATGCAATTCTATGACAAAAGTTGCTCAGCTCACTTAGGGCTTTCACTTGGTACCAAAATTGACCACTTTTGATAAATTTCTTTTTTGACCGAAAATCGACAAGTCCACACCCCACCACAGCACTCTACAGCCACTTTGAGCATGCAATTCTATGACAAAAGTTGCTCCAGCTCCTTCATAGAGCTTTCATTTGATACCAAATTTGACCACTTTTTGAAAAATTTCATTTTGGACCACCCTGACCCCTTACCGACCTGACCCCTCTGACGGTCAAGTGAACAAGCCCAGCCAAATGGGTGCGTTGTACAACAAAACGGACACCGGAAATGAGCTAGGCGCACCAGAAAACCCATATAGAGAAAGTTTGAGAGGCCAAGTAGAGCCTAGTATGGACCTCCAGGAAACGGTTGCCGACATGACCCTCCAGACGACAAAGTGGAACCAGCCCAGCAAGATGGATGAGTCGGTCGGCAAAACGGACACCGGATATAGCTGGGCGCACCAGAAAATGAGAAAGTTTTGAGAGGCCAAGTAGAGCCTAGTATGGACCTCCAGGAAACGGTTGCCGACATGACCCTCCAGACGGCAAAGTGGAACCAGCCCAACAACCGGGTCAGTCGGGCAGAAAAACTGATAGCGGGAATCGATTCTCCGTCCGCAAAAACCTTTGTATGCAAGATTAAAAACCCACAGGTCGCAAAATAAGCGAAAAAACTAAGTTCAAAAGTTGGACCCAAAATTCACCAACTTTGGCAGGCCAGTACCCAAAAATTACGCTCAGGACCGGAAAATCATATAGCAATTGAACGACCCTGATATGTGTCCTATTCAGCCATATAGGCAGTATTGCCCCATGTATAGCCCAGCCTGACTTATTACGGCGCCTTTGAAGCATACTTTTTGGCCATTTTAACGTTTTGGCCGACTTTGGCCCCCCGCCAAAAATTTTTTTCCGGCTCTGGGAGGCATAAAAACTAGCCTATCGGCTTATTTTTGTTGCGTACCTCTAGAATATATAAAGTTTTCATAGGCAAAAATTTTTCTATCTGTTGTTATTAAAGCTACAAAAACCCCCCCAAGACGTCCAAAAGGAGAACCGGAAAAAAACATCACTCTCGTAAAGGCCAGTTTACACCACCAAACTTTCGCCAAACCAAACCTTGGCCAAACTCAAGTTTGGTGAAAAAGACAGCAAACTTTGTGTTTACACTACCAAACTCTGTTTGAACAAACTTCCTCCAAACACTCACCAAACTTTAGGAGGGAACCAATGAAATTACAGAGAATATGAGCGCCAGTATGCACTCTTGTTAAAAGGTTTTACCTATTAACACTGGTTCTCTTAACTGGTAAAAGTGACAGTCAACTGGCAAAATTTAAACTTAGTCCAGCAACATTTTGCACAATACTTCCTGTTCCATTTTTTTATATTTGTTATTCAATTTTCCGTTTAATATTTTCAATACCGCCTTCCAATACATTCCAATCCAATATACTTAAATTCTGAAGGCTGGAAACCGTCGTTTTAAATTCTTTAACGGAAAACAAATAAATAGTCCAAAATAAAAAAGTAAGGGCGGAAACAAATGTATTAAAAATATGTATGCAAATGTATAATGTATTGCACAAACACAGGCATGTGACTTTCTGGTGGATTCTCATTGGTCAGTTTCACCAATCGTTTGGTGAAAATTGCCATGGGACCAAACTCAATTTGGCAGTTTGGTGGTAGTTTGGTGTAAGTTTGGTGCACATTTGGTGTATGTTTACACCACCAAACCTTCACCAAACTTTCGCCAAACTTGAGTTTGGTCGAGGTTTCAGTTGTGGTTGGTGGTGTAAACTGGCCTTAAATGGCTCCCCCGGCGCAACTTTTTAACGGAAAGTGGTACGGGGATGAAACTTCGCACACATACTAAACTCGACACGTACAATTTTTTGCGCACATAATCTGCGCAGGAATCTGCGCAGCTTCTGCGCAGGAATCTGCGCAGCTTCTGCGCAGCCTTGTTTTACACGGTCATTCGACCATTTTCACTCTGTTATAGATTGTGCCGACTATGATATGGGTGACATCAGGTTGTATATAATTGGACAAAGGACTAGGTTTTAAAACATTAATATGGGAGGGCAGGTTGTGAAAGACTAGAGAGCTAGGTTAAAAGCACATATATATATATATATATATATATATATATATATATATATATATCATAGGGGTCGCGGCAGCGGCCCACTATAATATATGTCCGAAGTCTCTGGAGACACCGTAAAATAAGCTGCGCAGAAGCTGCGCAAAATCCTGCTCCGATCCTGCGCAGATTTCGTGCGCAAATTGTAGAGCACATCGAGTTTAGTATGTGTGCGAATTTT
Source organism: Trissonchulus latispiculum (assembly GCA_030248195.1). Lineage (NCBI taxonomy): Eukaryota > Metazoa > Nematoda > Enoplea > Enoplida > Ironidae > Trissonchulus > Trissonchulus latispiculum. Next base: position 20,807 of record JASAND010021458.1, on the reverse strand, counting down.
CAGCCCCTTATCACTTTCCGTTAAAAAGTTGCTCCCCGGACCGGTTATGGCGGCGATGTTTTTTTTCCGGTTACTCCTATTTAATGGTCGTATTGTCCTGAATTTCCGCCTCTTTCACGTAATCTGCAGCGGAGGCCGGACCTAAGGGGGTATAGGGTCTGGTAGTACCCCATGCGCCATTTAAGAATCGCTACTTTTTTTGCGCCGCAGGTGCGCCACAGCGCCGCAGCGGCGCCATAAAAATCGGCTCAGAGCGAAAAGTGACCATTTTTGTGGTCGCTGCGCAGCTCGAACGTTAAGAGCTGGAGCCGATTTCTTTTTATATTCAGAAACTAAATACTGTCTGAACTAACTAAATAGCTAAGTCTCCTTTCTCTATCACTTCCCATGCGACCACAGTGGCCGGTCAAAAATGGTGAAAATTCGAAAAATGAAAAATCGAAATTTCTCTTCTGTGTATTCAACTTAGTAAGCTCAATTCTTTCGTACAAAGGTTTTCTGGCACGGCGAATTGATTCCCGTAAGCAGTTTTGTCGTCCGACCCACCCATTTTGCTGGGCTGGTTCCACTTTGCTGTCAGGGAGGGTCAAGTCGTTACCGACTTCCAAGAACACCATATAGGACTGTGCATAGCCTCTCAAAACTTTGTCCATAGGGGTTTTCTGGTGCGCCCAGCTCATTTCCGGTGTCTGTTTTGCCGAATTACCCACCCATTTTGCTGGGCTGGTTCCACTTTGCTGTCGGGAGGGTCAAGTCGGTACCGACTTCAAGAACACCATATAGGACCTGGCTTTTTCCTACAGGACCAAAACGGGGCCTTTAGAATTTCCCCCAGGTCCGCCCCCCCAGAATCGCCCCCCCCAGGATTGGGACCTTCCCCCCCCAGAACTCCAAAATGCCCGGAAAAATAGGAAGTTTTGAGGGTAAATTTTGAAAATTTTTTTCCGGCTTCGCCAGTTTTTTACCCATTTTTAAGCATTTTTTAGCTATTTTAAGCTTAAATTTAAGTTAAAAATAGTTAATTTTTTAGCTTAGCAGCAAAAAATAGCTATTTTTTGGCATTTTTTGAAAAATTTCCCCCCCGAAATCCGAGCCCCCCCCCCCCAGACCTGGGGGGAAACCGAACTTCCCCCCCCCCCCAGAAATTTTTGCCTGAAGAAGCCAGTAGGACTGTGCATGGCCTCTCAACACTTTGTCCATAGAGTTTTCTGGTTCGGCCAGCTCATTTCCGGTGTCTGTTTTGCCGTCCGACCCACCCATTTTGCTGGGCTGGTTCCACTTTGCTGTCGGGAGGGTCAAGTCGGTACCGACTTCCAAGAACACCATATAGGACCTGGCTTTTTCCTACAGGGGGGGCCCCCCCAGAATTTCGTTCCCCCCCCCCAGACTTGGGTCGCCCCAGATCCCTTTGGGATTGGGACCTTCCCCCCCCAGAACTCCAAAATGCCCGGAAAAATAGGGTTTTGAGGGTAAATTTTGAAAATTTTTTCCGGCTTCGCCGGATTTTTACCCATTTTTAAGCATTTTTTAGCTATTTTAAGCTTAAATTTAAGTTAAAAATAGTTAATTTTTTAGCTTAGCAGCAAAAAATAGCTATTTTTTGGCATTTTTTCTAAAATTTTTCTCCCCCCCCCCCAGAAATCGAGCCCCCCCACACCCGGGCGGGAACCCCCCCCAGACTTCCCACCCCAGAAATTTTTGCCTAGGAAAAAGCCAGTAGGACTGTGCATGGCCTCTCAAAACTTTGTCTATAGAGGTTTTCTGGTGCGCCCAGCTCATTCCCGGAGTCCGTTTTACCGTCCGACCCACCCATTTTGCTGGACTGGCTCCACTTTGCCGTTGGAAGGGTAAATCGGGTAGGGGGTCAAGTGGTCAAAAATAAAATTTTTCGAAAGTGGTCAAATTTGGTACCAAATGAAAGCCCTAAGTGAGCTGAACAAGTTTTGTCATAGAATTGCATGCTCAAAGTGGCTGTAGAGTGCTGTGGTGGGGTGTGGTGGGGACTTAGGCGATTTTGGGTAGGGTTGTGCTCGGGCCGTGAATCGAGCCTTGGGCTCGGTTCGGGCTCGGAGCTCAGGCCGGCGGGCCGGCCCGGCACAGCCTAATTCTTGCGGCGAACCAGCCGAGCCCGAACCCAGTCGGGCCGTTCGGGCCGCTCGGGCTCCTCGGGCCGCTCGACCGTTCGGGCTATTCGGGCCGCTCGGGCCATCCTATCAGGTTACTGTAACAGGGTGGTTGCGGAAAAAAATATTCTCGGCACTACATAGTGCACATCAAAGCTATTATGGTTAGAACTTCATCTTAGTCATGCCTCTTTGTGCAACTACAGGTATCAGGTAGCAAATAATACTTCGCATTTTGATTCCTGCTTTACCAATACCTGCTATTACTTGTTATTACAAAGGTATGTAGACTTCTAAAATTGTTGAAGAAAAAATAGAACATGGCGTTCTTTAAATATTTTAAAAACAAAGTAAATATTTCAAATATTATTCAAATATCAAATTCAACCACAACAATAGTTTACATTTCAGAAATATACCTTTCAAAGACATGTAATGTTGTACATATTTGAAATAGTTTCTTTAATTTTCAAATATATTTTAACCTACTTTAATAAGTAACCAATAAGGTGAGTACTCTTTCCAGTTTCTGAAGCAACTCGGGCCGCTCGGGCTGGTCCGGGCTGCTCGGGCCGTGATCGGTTCGGGCCGCTCGGAGCCTTGACTCGGGCCTCGGGTTTCGGGCCGGGCTCAGGCTGGCCGAGCCCGAACCGGCCCGAACCGAGAAGTCAGTCCGGCCCGTTGACCCGGCTTGAGAAATTTCTTGGTAAACTAATTTTGGGTCAAAAATTAAAATTTTCAAAAGTGGTCAAATTTGGTATCAAATGAAAGCCCGCATCGAACTGAGCAACTTTTGTCATAGAACTGCATACCCAAAGTAGCTGTAGTGTTGTGGTGGGGTGGGGTGGGGACTTAGGCGATTTTGGGTCAAAACTAAAATTTTTCAAAAGTGGAAAATTAGGATATCAAATTCAAAGTTCTAACTGAGCTGAGAAACTTTTATCATAGAACTGCATACCCAAAGTGGCTGTAGAGTGCTGTGGTGGGGGCTTAGGCGATTTTGGGTCAAAAATAAAATTTTCAAAAGTGATAAAATTTGGAATCAAATGAAAGCCCTAAGTGAGCTGAGCAACTTTTGTCATAGAACTGCGTACCCAAAGTGGCTATAGAGTGCTGTGGTGGAGACTTAGGCGATTTTGGGTCAAAAGTAAAATTTTTCAAAAGTGATTAATTTTGGTATCAAATGAAAGCCCTAAGTGAGCTGAGCAACTTTTGTCATAGAACTGCATACCCAAAGTGGCTGTAGAGTGTTGTGGTGGGGTGGGGTGGGGACTTAGGCGATTTTGGGTCAAAAGTAAAATATTTCAAAAGTGGTAAAATTTGGTATCAAATGAAAGTCCTAAGTGAGCTGAGCAACGTTTGCCATAGAACTGCACACCCAAAGTTGCTGTAGAGTGCTGTGGTTGGGTGGGGTGAAGACTTAGGTGATTTTGGGTCAAAAATAATATTTTTCAAAAGTGGTAGAATTTGGTATCAAATGAAAGCCCTATGTGAGCTGAGCAACTTTTGCGGTGTCGGATTTATGCCTTTCCGAACCGGAATTTAAAGAATAGACATACATAGGCCCAACACACATATTATCCCCTTTTGTGCGGAGCATTTTTGTTACTTTTATATGTATATATATACAAGAAATAAAAATGCTCCGCCAAAAAGGATAATATGTGTGTTGGTCGTCTATGTCTATGTCTATGTCTGTCGTTTAATCCGGTTGAGAAAGAAAGCATATAAATCCGACACAGCAAAGTTCGGGTGGGTGGTTCTCTGGCGAATGTTTTAAAGTACGATGCGGGCCTTCATTTGAATCGAAATTTGACCACTATTGAAAATTTTAATTTTATACCTAAAATCGCCTAAGTCCCCACCCCACCCCACCACGGGCCTCTACGCCACTTTAGGTACGCACTTCTATGACAAAAAGTTGCTCAGTTCGATGCGGGCTTTCATTTGGTACCAAATTTGACCACTTTTGAAAATTTTAATTTTTGACCCAAAATCGCCTAAGTCCCCACCCCACCCCACCACAGCCCTCTACCGCCACTTTAGGTACGCACTTCTATGACAAAAGTTGCTCAGTTCGATGCGGGCTTTCATTTGGTACCAAATTTGACCACTTTTGAAAAATTTTAGTTTTGACCCAAAATCGCCTAAGTCCCCACCCCCCTCCTACCACAGCACTCTACAGCCACTTTGAGCATGCAATTCTATGACAAAAGTTGTTCAGCTCACTTAGCGCTTTATTTTGGTACCAAATTTGACCACTTTTGAAAAATCTTATTTTTGACCACTTGACCCCCTACCCGATTTACCCTTCAAACGGCAAAGTGGAGCCAGTCCAGCAAAATGGGTGGGTCGGACGGCAAAACGGACTCCGGAAATGAGCTGGGCGCACCAGAAAACCCCTATGGACAAATTTTTTGAGAGGCTATGCACAGTCCTATATGGTGTTCTTGGAAGTCGGTACCGACTTGACCCTCCCCGACAGCAAAGTGGAACCAGCCCAGCAATATGGGTGGGTCCGACGGCAAAACTGCTTACGGGAATCAATTCGCCGTGCCAGAAAACCTTTGTATGAAAGAATTGAGCTTTCTAAGTTGAATACACAGCGAGAAATTTCGATTTTTCATTTTTCGAATTTTCACCATTTTTGACCGGCCACTGTGGTCGCATGGGAAGTGATAGAGAAACGAGACTTAGCTATTTAGTTAGTTCAATATATGTAGTTTCTGAATATAAAAAGAAATCGGCTCCAGCTCCTAGGGATGGGCGCGGAAAAAAAAGGACTGGAAAAAAAAGGTTTTTTTCCGTTTTTTTCCATTTTTTTCCGATGGGGTGGAAAAAATGGAAAAATATTCCTAACGTTATTTTGACGATTTTTACAATGAAATATCATGTTTTCTGAGCTTTTCCAGCAATTTCACACTATTTACAACCTTTTTCGTGGATCATAGTAGGTGGGGGTATGTTAAATCCGACGAAATTGTATTTGGGTTTTTCGACGCATCGGAAAAAAATGGAAAAATATTCGGGACATGTTCTGAAAGTTAATTTATGACCTCAGAACATTAAGAAACTATCAAAAACAGTGTTTAATGAGATAAGAATACGATATTCATGAATTTGAGCTATATAATTTTGGGATTTGTCATTTTTTTCTCTTGCAATGTGAAAATGATTGCATAACTCAGGTGGAGTTAATTATTTCATACCTTATATACAGTCTAGTGTTCAACCAAAACTGTTAAAATGTCTGGAATTGCTTACTTTACGAAGCGCGTTACCTACGAAAATCACAAACTAGGTCTAGTATAACCGCCAAGGTATACAGAAGTCACCTGTCCTTTGCTTTACAGCGTCACCCGCTGAAAATATTTGATTCCTATAATCAATACTGGAACCTTTCTAAGCGCTTGTGTTATTGCATTACCCCTGTGGGGCTACTAAATATCGTGAAAACTGCTTCTGTGCATGCAAAAACATGAAATAACTTAACTTTTGGCACATTGTGTAATTTTGGAGTGACCGGAAAAAAAAGGAAAAAAATGGAAAAAATGGAAAAAAACCGGAAAAAAAGGTTTTTTTTCCGGCAATCTTTTTTTTCCGGAAAAAACCAACCCTACCAGCTCCTAACGTTCGAGCTGCGCAGCGACCACAAAAATGGTCACTTTTCGCTGAGCCGACTTTGCGGCGCCGCTGCGGCGCTGTGGCGCACCTGCGGCGCAAAAAAGTAGCGATTCTTAAATGGCGCATGGGGTACTACCAGACCCTATACCCCTTTAGGTCCGGCCTCCGCTGCAGATTACGTGAAAGAGGCGGAAAGTCAGGACAATACGACCATTAAATAGGAGAAACCGGAAAAAAAAACATCGCCGCCATAACCGGTCCGGGGCACAACTTTTTAACGGAAAGTGATACGGGGCTGAAACTTCGCACACATACTAAACTCGAGTTGCGCATGAAATCTGCGCAGGATCTGCGCAGGATTTTGCGCAGCCTCTGCGCAGCTTATTTTACGGTGTCTCCAGGGACTTTTGACACATATTAGAGGGGTCGCTGCCGCGACCCCTATGATATATATATATATACTAGGGGGGAAAATGCCCTCGACGGGCAACCAACTTGGTAGAATAGGGAAAGACTTGAATGTTAAATACACGGTGCATGGTTACAACTGAGATTCTGCTGAAGCGGAAAAATGCCGTTTCTCAGCGACTAAAATGACAGAAACCAGCTTTGTGCGCCGAATAGGGAATCTACACGGCGACTAAAATGAAAGAAACCAGCTTTGTGCGCCGAATAGGGAGTCTACTCGGCGACTAAAATGAAAGAAACCAGCTTTGTCGCCGAATAGGGAATTCCCTCCTTCCGCCCTATTCGCGCGAACTTATCGTCTTTCGGGAGGAAATATATAGGTAATTATTCTGTTAGGAACTGCAAACGTAAGCATTGCGCTCAATATGTCATTTCCCGTACCGGTTGCGTGGAGGCTAGGGGTGGCGCTAGATTAATTTCTTTTTGAGCTACCTGATCCGTAAATATTTTATGCATACAACCGCTAGCAGGACCAACAGAAAGCAACAATAAGTATATATGCAGTTTAAACAATTTGTGGTCGACAGTCCTTGTGCTAAAACATATACAATCAATCGCATTTCATTTTATATAATGTTTGATTGTATCAATTCTCGGCAAGATCAGCACAGAGCACACCTATATACGTATATCATAGGGGTCGCGGCAGCGACCCCTATAATATGTGTGAAAAGTGGCTGGAGACAGTGTAAAATAAGCTGCGCAGAAGCTGCGCAAAATCCTGCGCAGATTTTATGCGCAAATTGTAGAGCACATCGAGTTTAGTATGTCTGTGAAGTTTCAGCCCCGTATCACTTACCGTTAAAAAGTTGCGCCCCGGACCGGTTACGGCGGCGATGTTTTTTTTTTCCGGTTTCTCCTATTTGATGGTTGTATTGTACATAATGTTCGCCGCTTTCACGTGATCTGCAGCGGAGGGCCAACCTAAAGGGCTATGGGGTCTAGTAGTACCCTCTAAAGAATTTAAGAATCACAACTTTTTTTGCGCCGCAGCTGCGCCGCAGCTGCGCCACAGCGCCGCAGTGGCGCCGCAAAGTCGGCTCATAGCGAAAAGTGACCATTTTTGTGGTCGTCGCTCAGGTCGAACGTTACGAGCTGGAGCTGATTTCTTTTTATATTCAGAAATTACATATATTGAACTAACTAACGGTCCAGGTTGCGTTTCTCTATCACTTCCCTAGCGACCACAGTGGCCCGTCAAAGATGGCGAAAATTCGAAAAATGAAAAATCGAAATTTCTCGCTATCTATTTAACTTTGAACGCTCAAATCTTCCATACAGTGGTTTTCTGACACGGACAATCGATTCCCGCAGTCAGGTTTACCGTCAGACCCACCCATCTTGCTGGGCTGGTTCCACTTCGCCGTCGGGAGGGTCAAGTCGGAAACCGCTTCCTGGAGGTCCATAGTAGGCTTTACCTGGCCTCTCAAAACTTTGTCTATAGGGGTTTTCTGGTGCGCCCAGCTCATTCCCGGTGTCCTTTTTGCCGTAGGACTCATCCATCTTGCTGTGCTGGTTCCACTTTGCCGTCTGGAGGGTCATGTCGGAAACCGCTTCCAGGAGGTCCATAGTAGGCTCTACCCGGCCTCTCAAAACTTTGTCTATAGGGGTTTTCTGGTGTGCCCAGCTCATTCCCGGTATCCGTTTTGCCGTCCGACGTACCTATTTTGCTGGGCTGGTTCCACTTTGCCGTTTGAAGGGCCAGTCGGGTGGGGGGCCAAGTGGTCGAAAATAAAATTTTTCAAAAGTGGTCAAATTTGGTACCAAATGAAAGCCCTAAGCGAGCTGAGCAACTTTTGTCATAGAACTGCATGCTCAAAGTGGCTGTAGAGTGCTGTGGTGGGGTGGGGTGGGGACTTGGCGATTTTCGGTCAAAAATGAAAGTTTTCAAAAGTGGTCAAATTTGGTACCAAATGAAAGCCCTAAGCGAGCTGAGCAACTTTTGTCATAGAACTGCATGCTCAAAGTGGCTGTAGAGTGCTGTGGTGGGGTGGGGTGGGGACTTAGGCGATTTTCGGTCAAAAATGAAAGTTTTCAAAAGTGGTCAAATTTGGTACCAAATGAAAGCCCTAAGCGAGCTGAGCAACTTTTGTCATAGAACTGCATGCAGTTCTATGACAAAAAAGTAAACTGCTCAAGCAACTTTAGAAAAAACTTACTCAAATTTTTTTTCTTGGGTGGTTTTTTCAAATTTGACCACTTTGAAAAACTTAAATTTTTCACCGAAAATCGCCAAGTCCCCACCCCACCCCACCACAGCACTCTACAGCCACTTTGAGCATGCAGTTCTATGACAAAAGTTGCTCAGCTCGCTTAGAAAAAAGACGGCTTTATCCCCATTTGGTACCAAATTTGACCACTTTTGAAAAAGAGGGGTTTGTTTCGACCACTTGGCCCCCCACCCGACTGGCCCTTCAAACGGCAAAGTGGAACGAACCCAGCAAAATAGGTACGTCGGACGGCGGATACCGGGAATGAGCTGGGCACACCAGAAAACCCCTATAGACAAAGTTTTGAGAGGCCGGGTAGAACCTCTGGACCTCCTGGAAGCGGTTTCCGACATGACCCTCCAGACGGCAAAGTGGAACCAGCACAGCAAGATGGATGAGTCCTACGGCAAAAGGACACCGGGAATGAGCTGGGCTTTTCAGAAAACCCCTATAGACAAAGTTTTGAGGAGGCCAGGTAAAACTTTCTATGGACCTCCGGGAAGCGGTTTCCGACTTGACCCTCCCGACGGCGAGGAGGAGCCAGCCCCAGCAAGATGGGTGGGTCTGACGGTAAACCTGACTGCGGGAATCGATTGTCCGTGTCAGAAAACCACTGTATGGAAGATTTGAGCGTTCAAAGTTAAATAGATAGCGAGAAATTTCGATTTTTCATTTTTCGAATTTTCGCCATCTTTGACGGGCCACTGTGGTCGCTGGGAAGTGATGACGCAACCTGGACCGTTAGTTAGTTCAATATATGTAATTTCTGAATAAAAAAAGAAATCAGCTCCAGCTCGTAACGTTCGACCTGAGCGACGACCACAAAAATGGTCACTTTTCGCTATGAGCCGACTTTGCGGCGCCACTGCGGCGCTGTGGCGCAACTGCGGCGCAGCTGCGGCGCAAAAAAAGTTGTGATTCTTAAATTCTTTAGAGGGTACTACTAGACCCCATAGCCCTTTAGGTTGGCCCACCGCTGCAGATCACGTGAAAGCGGCGAACATTATGTACAATACAACCATCAAATAGGAGAAACCGGAAAAAAAACATCGCCGCCGTAACCGGTCCGGGGCACCAACTTTTTAACGGTAAGTGATACAGGGCTGAAACTTCACAGACATACTAAACTCGATGTGCTCTACAATTTTGCGCATAAAATCTGCGCAGGATTTTGCACCTTCTGCAGAGCTTATTTTACACTGTCTCCAGCCACTTTTCACACATATTATAGGGGTCGCTGCCGCGGCCTATGATATACGTATATAGGTGTGCTCTGTGCTGATCTTGCCGAGAATTGATACAATCAAACATTATATATATAATGAAATGCGATTGATTGTATATGTTTTAGCACAAGGACTGTCGACCACAAATTGTTTAAACACCATAAAAATTTATAGTAGCTTTCTGATGGTCATGCTAGCGGAACTATGCAAAAAAAATTTACGGATCATGAAGCTCAAAAAGAAAATAAACTAGCGCCACCAAAGCCCTAGCCTCCACGAAACCGGTACGGGAAATGTAATATTGAGCGCAATGCTTACGTTTGCATTTCCTAACAGAATAATTACCTATATATTCCTTCCGAAAGACGATAAGTTCGCGCGAATAGGGCGGAAGGAGGGAATTCCCTATTCGGCGACAAAGCTGGTTTCTTTCATTTTAGTCGCCAAAGAGTAGACTCCCTATTCGGCGCACAAAGCTGGTTTCTTTCTTTTTATTCGTCGTGTTGATTCGCTATTCGTCGCACTAATCTGGTTTCTGTCATTTTAGTCGCTGAGAAACGGCATTTTTCCGCTTCAGCAGAATCTCAGTTGTAACCATGCACCGTGTATTTAACATTCAAGTCTTTCCCTATTCTACCAAGTTGGTTGCCCGTCGAGGGCATTTTTCCCCCTAGTATATATATATATATAAGCCAAAATAGTTTCAAAAGTTGGACTAAAATTGGTAGAGGCTGCGCAAAATTGCAGATCCTGCGCAGATTTCAGGCGCAAATCGAGTTTAGTATGTGTGCCAGCTTACTTTCCGTTAAAAAGTTGTGCCCCGGACCGGTTATGGCGGCGATGTTTTTTTCCGGTTTCTCCTATTTAATGGTCGTATTTTACTTTCCGTCTTTCACGTAATCTGCAGCGGAGGCCGGACCTAAAGGGGTATAGGGTCTGGTAGTACCCCATGCGCCATTTAAGAATCGCTACTTTTTTGCGCCGCAGGTGCGCCACAGCGCGCAGCGGCGCCGCAAAGTCGGCTCAGCGAAAAGTGACCATTTTTGTGGTCGCTGCGCAGCTCGAACGTTAGGAGCTGGTAGGGTTGGTTTTTTCCGGAAAAAAAAAGATTGCTGGAAAAAAAACCTTTTTTTCCGGTTTTTTTTTCCATTTTTCCATTTTTTCCTTTTTTTCCGGTCACTCCAAAATTACACAATGTGCCAAAAGTTAAGTTATTTCATGTTTTTGCATGCACAGAAGCAGTTTTCACGATATTTAGTAGCCCCACAGGGGTAATGCAATAACACAAGCGCTTAGAAAGGTTCCAGTATTGATTATAGGAATCAAATATTTTCAGCGGGTGACGCTGTAAAGCAAAGGACAGGTGACTTCTGTATACCTTGGCGGTTATACTAGACCTAGTTTGTGATTTTCGTAGGTAACGCGCTTCGTAAAGTAAGCAATTCCAGACATTTTAACAGTTTTGGTTGAACACTAGACTGTATAGGTATGAAATTATTAACTCCACCTGAGTTATGCAATCATTTTTCACATTCCAAGAGAAAAAAAATGACAAATCCCAAAATTATTAGCTCAAATTCATGAATATCGTATTCTTACCTCATTAAACACTGTTTTTGATAGTTTCTTAATGTTCTGAGGTCATAAATTAACTTTCAGAACATGTCCCGAATATTTTTCCATTTTTTTCCGATGCGTCGAAAAACCCAAATACAATTTCGTCGGATTTAACATACCCCCACCTACTATGATCCACGAAAAAGGTTGTAAATAGTGTGAAATTGCTGGACAAGCTCAGAAAACATGATATTTCATTGTAAAAATCGTCAAAATAACGTTAGAATATTTTTCCATTTTTTTCCACCCCATCGGAAAAAAAAATGGAAAAAAACGGAAAAAAACCTTTTTTTTCCAGTCCTTTTTTTTCCGCGCCCATCCCTAGGAGCTGGAGCCGATTTTTATATTCAGAAACTACATATATTGAACTAACTAAATAGCTAAGTCTCGTTTCTCTATCACTTCCCATGCGACCACAGTGGCCGGTCAAAAATGGTGAAAATTCGAAAAATGAAAAATCGAAATTTCTCGCTGTGTATTCAACGTAGAAAGCTCAATTCTTTCATACAAAGGTTTTCTGGCACGGCGAATTGATTCCCGTAAGCAGTTTTGCCGTCGGACCCACCCATATTGCTGGGCTGGTTCCACTTTGCTGTCGGGGAGGGTCAAGTCGGTACCGACTTCCAAGAACACCATATAGGACTGTGCATAGCCTCTCAAAAACTTTGTCCATAGGGGTTTTCTGGTGCGCCCAGCTCATTTCCGGAGTCCGTTTTGCCGTCCGACCCACCCATTTTGCTGGACTGGCTCCACTTTTGCCGTTTGAAGGGTAAATCGGGTAGGGGGTCAAGTGGTCAAAAATAAGATTTTTCAAAAGTGGTCAAATTTGGTACCAAAATGAAAGCGCTAAGTGAGCTGAACAACTTTTGTCATAGAATTGCATGCTCAAAGTGGCTGTAGAGTGCTGTGGTAGGGTGGGGTGGGGACTTAGGCGATTTTGGGTCAAAACTAAAATTTTTCAAAAGTGGTCAAATTTGGTACCAAATGAAAGCCCGCATCGAACTGAGCAACTTTTGTCATAGAAGTGCGTACCTAAAGTGGCTGTAGAGGGCTGTGGTGGGGTGGGGTGGGGACTTAGGCGATTTTGGGTCAAAAATTAAAATTTTCAAAAGTGGTCAAATTTGGTACCAAAAGAAAGCCCGCATCGAACTGAGCAACTTTTGTCATTTCAGGGCGTACCTAACGGGGCTGTTGCGGGGGGGGGGTGGGGTGGGGACTTAGTCGATTTTGGGTCAAAAATTAAAATTTTCAAAAGTGGTCAAATTTCGAGTCAAATGAAGGCCCGCATCGAACTGAACAACTTTCGCCATAGAACCACCCACCCAAACTTTGCTGTGTCGGATTTATATAGCTTTCTTTCTCAACCGGATTAAAACGACAGACATAGACATAGACATAGACGACCAACACACATATTATCCCCCAAAAGTTGCTCAGTTCGATGCGGGCTTTCATTTGGTACCAAATTTGACCACTTTTGAAAATTTTAATTTTTGACCCAAAATCGCCTTAGTCTCACCCCACCCCACCACAGCTCTACAGCAAGTTTGGGTGTGCAGTTCTATAGGCAAAGTTGCTCAAAGTTCGATGCGGCTCTTCATTTGGTACCAAATTGGACCACTTTTGAAAATTTTACTCGCTGACCCTAAAATCGCCCAAGTCCCCACCCCACCCCACCACAGGCCTCTACAGCTATTTTAGGTACCGGCACTTTTACGACAAAAGTTGCCTCAGTTCGATGGGCTTTCATTTCGGTACCAAATTTGACCACTTTTGAAAATTTTTAATTTTTTGACCCAAAATCGCCTAAGTCCCCCACCACCTCCACCACAGCCCTCTACAGTTACTTCTCACATGCACTTCTATTGGATAAAAAAGTTGCTCAGTTCGATGTATCCTTTCATTTTGAAACCAAATTGGACCACTTTTGAAAATTTTAATTTTTGACCCAAAATCGCCTAAGTCCCCACCCCACCCTACCACAGGCCTCTACAAAGCCACTTTAGGTACGCAGTTCTATGGCGAAAGTTGTTCAGTTCGATGCGGGCCGTCATTTGACTCGAAATTTGACCACTTTTGAAAATTTTAATTTTTTACCCAAAATCGCCTAAGTCCCCATCCCATCCCACCACAGGCCTCTACAGCCACTTTAGGTACGCACTTCTATGACAAAAGTTGTTCAGTTCGATGCGGGCTTTCATTTGGTACCAAATTTGACCACTTTTGAAAATTTTAATTTTTGACCCAAAATCGCCTAAGTCCCCACCCCACCCCACCACAGGCCTGTACAGCCACTTTAGGTACGCACTTCTATGACAAAAGTTGCTCAGTTCGATGCGGGCTTTCATTTGGTACCAAATTTGACCACTTTTGAAAAATTTTATTTTTGACCCAAAATCGCCATGTCCCCACCCCACCCCACCACAGCACTCTACAGCCACTTTGAGCATGCAATTCTATGACAAAAGTTGTTCAGCTCACTTAGGGCTTTCATTTGGTACCAAATTTGACCACTTTTGAAAAATTTTATTTTTGACCACTTGACCCCCTACCCGATTTACCCTTCACACGGCAAAGTGGAGCCAGTCCAGCAAAATGGGTGGGTCGGACGGCAAAACGGACTCCGAAAATGAGCTGGGCGCACCAGAAAACCTCTATAGACAAAGTTTTGAGAGGCCATGCACGTCCTATATGGTGTTCGTCTGGGCTTATTCTAGGGGGGGGGGGGTGTGGGCCCCCCCCATAAACACCCTTCCCCCCCAAAAATCGCCCCCCCAAAAAAAGTGGGTGCCCCTTTTGGTACCAAATCTTGCCCTGAAAAAATCGCTCAGAAGGCCAAATTTTCAAAAACTTTACGGACATTTTTACTCAGTTTTTGCCCTTTTCAACACTAAATCTGTTTATTTTTGCTATAAAAATCAACTTTTATAGTATATGCCAGAAAAACAGCGCTATTTTTAGCATAGTTTTCTCGGAGAAAATTTTCGCCCCCCCAAAAAATTCCTTGCCCCTCGGACCTTTGGGGGGGCCCCCCCAAGAAGCCCCCCCCAAGAAAAAATCCCTAGAATAAGCCCAGTTCGTGTAAGTCGGTACCGACTTGACCCTCCCGACAGCAAAGTGGAACCAGCCCAGCAAAATGGGTGGGTCGGACGGCAAAACGGACACCGGAAATGAGCTGGGCGCACCAGAAAACCCCTATGGACAAAGTTTTGAGAGGCTATGCACAGTCCAATGTGGTGTTCTTGGAAGTCGGTACCGACTTGACCCTCCCGACAGCAAAGTGGAACCAGCCCAGCAATATGGGTGGGTCCGACGGCAAAACTGCTTACGGGAATCAATTCGCCGTGCCAGAAAACCTTTGTATGAAAGAATTGAGCTTTCCAAATTGAATACACAGCGAGAAATTTCGATTTTTCATTTTTCGGATTTTCACCATTTTTGACCGGCCACTGTGGTCGCATGGGAAGTGATAGAGAAACGAGACTTAGCTATTTAGTTAGTTCAATATATGTAGTTTCTGAATATAAAAAGAAATCGGCTCCAGCTCTTAACCAGAGCACGTATACTGAGCTGCGCAGCGACCACAAAAAATGGTCACTTTTCGCTCTGAGCCGACTTTGCGCCTCTGCTCTTGCGAGTTCGGTGCTGCGGCGCTGTGGGCACCTGCGGCGCAAAAAAAGGTAGCGATTCTTAAATGGCGCATGGGGTACTACCAGACCCTATAGTCCTCTTTAGGTCCGGCCTCCGCTGCAGATTACGTGAAAGAGGCGGAAATTCAGGACAATACGACCATTAAATAGGAGAAACCGGAAAAAACATCGCCGCCATAACCGGTCCGGGGCGCAACTTTTTAACGGAAAGTGATACGGGGCTGAAACTTCGCACACATACTAAACTCGATGTGCTTTACAATTTGCGCATGAAATCTGCGCAGGATTTTGAGGCGCAGCCTCTGCGCAGCTTATTTTACGGTGTCTCCAGGACTTTTGACACATATTATAGGGCCGCTGCCGCGACCCCTATGATAAAATGGAACAGGGAAGTATTGTGCAAAAAATGTTGCTGGACTAAGTTTAAATTTTGCCAGTTGACTGTCACTTTTACCAGTTAAGAGAACCAGTGTTAATAGGTAAAACCTTTTAACAAGAGTGCATACTGGCGCTCATATTCTCTGTAATTTCATTGGTTCCCTCCTAAAGTTTGGTGAGTGTTTGAGGAAGTTTGTTCAAACAGAGTTTGGTAGTGTAAACACAAAGTTTGCCAAACTTTTTTCACCAAACTTGAGTTTGGCCAAGGTTTGGTTTGGCGAAAGTTTGGTGGTGTAAACTGGCCTTTACGAGAGTGATGTTTTTTTCCGGTTCTCCGCTTTGACGTCTGGTAAAGGGGTTTTGTAGCTTTAATAACAACAGATAGAAAAATGTTTGCCTATGAAAACCATATATATTCTTGGAGTACGCAACAAAATAAGCCGATAGGCTAGTTTTTATGCCTCCCAGAGCCGGAAAAAAATTTTTGGCGGGGGGCCAAAGTCGGCCAAAACGCTAAAATGGCCAAAAAGTATGCTTCAAAGGCGCCGTAATAAGTCAGACTGGGCTATATATGGGGCAATACTGCCTATATGGCTGAATAGGACACATATCAGGGTCGTTCAATTGCTATATGATTTTCCGGCCCTGAGCGTAATTTTTGGGTACTAGCCTGCCAAAGTTGGTGAATTTTGGGTCCAACTTTGAACTTAGTTTTTTCGCTTATTTTGCGACCTGGAAGCCTCAATTCTTGCATACAAAGGTTTTTGCGGACGGAGAATCGATTCCCGCTATCAATTTTGCTGCCCGACTGACCCAAGTTGCTTTATATACCGTCTGGAGGGTCATGTCGGCAACCGCTACCTGGAGGCCCATACTAGGCTCTACTTGGCCTCTCAAAACTTTCTCTATAGGAGTTTTCTGGTGCGCCCAGCTCATTTCCGGAGTCCGTTTTGCCTTCCGACTCATGCATCTTGCTGGGCTGTTTCCACTTTGTCGTTTGGAGGGTCATGTCGGCAACCGTTTCCTGGAGGTCCATACTAGGCTCTACTTGGCCTCTCAAAACTTTCTCTATAGGAGTTTTCTGGTGCGCCCAGCTCATTTCCGGAGTCCGTTTTGCCGTCCGACCCACCCATTTTGCTGGACTGGCTCCACTTTGCCGTTTGAAGGGTAAATCGGGTAGGGGGTCAAGTGGTCAAAAATAAGATTTTTCAAAAGTGGTCAAATTTGGTACCAAATGAAAGCCCTAACTGAGGTGAGCAACTTTTGTCATAGAATTGCATGCTCAAAGTGGCAGTAGCGTGCTGTGGTGGGGTGGGGTGGGGGACTTAGGCGATTTTCGGTCAAAAATGGAATTTTTCAAAAGTGGTCAAATTTGGTACGGAGAATCGATTCCCGCTATCAATTTTGCTGCCCGACTGACCCAAGTTGCTGGGCTGGTTCCACTTTACCGTCTGGAGGGTCATGTCGGCAACCGCTACCTGGAGGCACATACTGGGCTCTACTTGATCTCTCAAAACTTTCTCTATAGGGGTTTTCTGGTGCGCCCAGCTCATTTCTGGTGTCTGTTTTGCTGTACAACGCACCCATTTTGCTGGGCTGGCCCCACTTGACCGTCTGAGGGGTCAGGTCGGTAAGGGGTCAGGAGGTCCAAAATGAAATTTTTCAAAAGTGGTCAAATTTGGTACCAAATGAAAGCCCTACGTAAGTGAGCTGAGCAACTTTTGTCATAGAATTGCATGCACAAAGTGGCTGTAGAGTACTGTGGTGGGGTGGGGTGGGGACTTAGGCGATTTTCGGTCAAAAATGAAATTTTTCAAAAGTGGTCAAATTTGGTACGAAATGAAAGCCCTAAGTGAGCTGAGCAACTTTTGTCATAGAATTGCATGCTCAAAGTGGCTGTAGAGTGCTGTGGTGGGGTGGGGTGGGGACGTAAGCGATTTTGGGTCAAATATGAAATTTTCCAAAAGTGGTCAAAATAGTATCTGCTTGCGCATGGTGTTCGGAAATATATTATGTTGGTTCTTTTTTGCGCATACATATGTAAAAGAATGGAAAACAAGAACCAAAAATGCTCCTTCGTCGCATGTAAAATACATATGGGTATATACTTTCAGGCAGGTTGTACAAACACGGAAACTAACCTGTAAAATGCATATGAGTGGCGTTGAGGTTGTAAATTAAGGAAAACAAGTTGCAACGGCTTAACATATGAGCCTGTCCTACAACGAGGCTCATATTGGCGTCACAGTGCAGCCATCTTAAAGATCATCAGGTCATCATATTAAAGAAAAAACGAATGAATAGACATAACATGTCAACATTGTGGCTTGAAAGAAATGGACAGAACGAAGTGAACTGCGACACCTAGAGTTTAACTGTACGTATGCAAGCTGATGTTTCCCGAAACACCATGGCACCTACTATTTCCGGAAGCACTATAGTACACCTACTGTATTCTCGGAACACTATGACACACTACTCTCACATACGTAATGCTTTCCCCACATGGCTCTGAGTCAGAGCGCAGAGTGGCATGCCGTATAATGCGTATGCACAGTATAATGTCTTAGCGACAAGATGTGTGAAGGACAATTTTGTAATGAAAAGCTTTACGTGCTATTTATATGAAGGTCAAATTTCGACAAATTATGACATACGCCAATATGAGCCTCGTTGTAGGACAGGCTCATATGTTAAGCCGTTGCAACTTGTTTTCCTTAATTTACAACCTCAACGCCACTCATATGCATTTTACAGGCTAGTTTCCGTGTTTGTACAACCTGCCGGAGAGTACTCATATGTATTTTACATGCGACGAAGGAGCATTTTTGGTTCTTGTTACATAATATTTGCGCATAGTAAATAAAGTAGATGTAATTGCGCAAGCAGAAGCATCAGCAGAGAAGAATAAAACAAGGCAAACCGTCTTGACATGCCAAAACGTTAAAAGAAACGGAGGTCTTGGCGCGGCAGTCCTCAGCTAAGCGCTAGTTCTTTTTAAAATATGAATGGCTTGGACTGACAGTTTTTTTTCAGAGCACTGTTTACTAACAGTTTCGAAAATTTGGCAATGCATTTTGTTTTACAGTATTATAGGGGGCGCGAGAGCGACCCCCTATATGGGTGTAAAAGGCGCTGCGCGACCCTATGAGACTCGTTCGAGCACCGTGCCAGCTCAATACTGAACGAAACTCGGCAAGTTTGGTATCGTTGGAATCTACACGACGAGTACAACAAGTTGCAAAAAAGTTTTGGTCAAAATTTTCAACTTTGAAAATTTTCGCTTCCGGACAAGTTAGGTGCGTTTGTTTTTTTTTCTGTGTTAGTCACGCTTGGAAAAGGGCTATTTTGTGCAGAGGTGTTTGAAAGATGTGAGCATTTTCAGCCGGAAAGGTTTATATTTTCTGAATGCCGATATGGTCCCATGTGCCCCGCGCTATATTTTTTCGCTGCCCGGCCCGGCATGCCACCTGGCCGGCCGGCCAAAAGTGGCCTGACGGCGTTTTTGGCCAAAAAACGGCCATTTTGTGTCACGCCCACAGGGCTCAGGGAACAAGCTAGAGACACGCGGTTTGTTGCATGAACAAGTACGGAGGGGATACTAGTGCGTAACGTTGGCTGATTTTTGATTTAGGTCCTGGACCGTTCAGGCGGCCGGCCCAAAGGAAGTCGGTCCAAATGGCCATTTTCGGAAAAGTTTCTAAGTCCCAACTCTACAGAAAATAGTCAAAAATAGGCCTAAATATGCAGTTTTGAACCATTTAGTGGGACGCATATAAGGTTATCGGGGTCGCTGAACACGATGAGCATAGTCGCAGCTCTGTGCGGTGCTGCTATCGTGCTGTACTATTATGCAGCAACCAGAGCACGCTGTCTGTAGACTTACTGTAAACGGCTAAACATATGAAACTTGGTGAATATTATGTCTGTAGTAAGGGGGAACTGTAGCTATGTTAGTTGGTGCACTCTCTAGCTTCCACCGCGCTGTATGTGCTGTCCCAAACACAGCACTTCGATAACAAGTTATTCATTGAGGTTTTTATTATTTGTTATTATTATTGTTATTCATTGTTGTTTCATTCAAGGAGGACTGCCTGGGTGAGTACTCCGAAGGTGGCATCGGGAGTCGGACCATGGTGTACCGGCGAGCCGAGAACACCCAGTGGACTGCTGTACCGGGCCGGGGCCTGTAGTGGGTGCCAGGTAGAGTGCTGTGCCGGGAGCGGTACCGGGTCTTAGTTTGTGGTTGCTGGTGGGGTGCTCTGCTACTTGGAACCGGTTGAATCCTTCCGGGGTGATTTTGTGAGCCGGCCCTCGGCATGTGCCTGGCTCAACTGACGGCCTAGAGTGCTCTCTCTTCACCTCGACTGTTGG
Source organism: Trissonchulus latispiculum (assembly GCA_030248195.1). Classification (NCBI taxonomy): domain Eukaryota; kingdom Metazoa; phylum Nematoda; class Enoplea; order Enoplida; family Ironidae; genus Trissonchulus; species Trissonchulus latispiculum. Next base: position 1,137 of record JASAND010021458.1, on the reverse strand, counting down.
AATACCTGTGAAATGCTCGTAATTGGGAGTAATTTTATATTTTCTTCTTGTTTTCTTTGTTTTTTGTCTTCTGGGAGCTAAGCACCAAACTGGGTGCATCTAAGGTTCTTCCTTCCAGCGCAAGCTGGCCCGGGTTACAGTAATACAGTAATACAAGTTATTCATTCGTCACCGGTATTTGAAATTCGGCATACAGATAGTTTAGGACATGACAAACTATTATAGATACGTTTCGTATACTTATTACGATGTTACTATGTGGTTGCGCTGCAGTAGAGTGCTGCTGAAGTATAGCACGGCCTATAACTAGCTACAGGTAAGTTGCAATCGTCCGAAGTTTTGCATACAAGTGTGGCAGAGCATTGCAAATCGTGCCGTATGAGTTTCCTTCACCGACAGTAAAGTTTGCATCTGGTTGCGCTGCAGTAGAGTGCTGCTGAAGTACAGCACGGCCTATAACTAGCTACAGGTAAGTTGCAATCGTCCGAAATTTTGCACACAAGTGCGGCAGACGGCCTGTAACTAGCTACAGGTAAGTTGCAATAGTCCGAAATCTTACACACAAGTGCGGCAGAGCATTGCAAATCGTGTTTTATGAGTTTCCTTCACTGACAGTAAAGTTTGCATTTGGTTGCGCTGCAGTAGAGTGCTATATGCTAAATACAGTAACTAAAACTATTGCAGCCATGGGTACTGGATGTTGGATTTCTGTCAAAATAGAGAAAAAGGAAGAACTTGGAACTTTTCAAGCTTCTTTGTTCTGTACTTTCGGTTGACGATTAATGATTGGCGGAATTTTTAAAGCTTCTTTCACACAGCTTTAACGTTTTTGTTTTTTACTGAGAACCTTAAAAAATGAAATAGGACAAGAATAAAAATGCTCCGGTGGAGCATGAAAAATGCAATATGGGTGACACTGGGTTTTAAGGTGCTGGTATCGCTTTGTGTAAATTCGACATTACAAACTACAATTCTTTATGAAAGTGGATGAAACTTTCCGAATACACTATTTTCGTGCTCTTTAACATTCTGGGACCAGTCACGGATTTTTAGGTGCAAAGATAAGAAAGTTTTGGTTTTTGCCATTATTCTCTCAGTACGGTAGTCGCTACACCGGATTGGTTGTTATGGTTGGAA
>JASAND010021456.1:0-19957 GCA_030248195.1 Trissonchulus latispiculum | reverse complement strand
TGTGATGATATCTGGGAAAAGATTTGTCGAGTGCGTGTCAGCGGACAGACTACCTAACATATACTTTTTATAGGGATGTTTTCCTCGTAGTTTTTATTCAGTTCTGGGGAGGGGGACAGAATCGTACTGCGAGTGAAGGCTGTTTTCTTTTTTTTACAGATTTCTAACGTGTTTTAACAAAAATTTCCATTTGACTGTTGTGCAATTTTGTTTGTTTCTTTATTTCTTTTTGCTTTGTAGATTCAGGGCAAAGACCCGATTGAGGCCGCTGCCAGCGAGCCGTCCCTCGCCGAGTTGGACTGCGCTGACAACGATGTCCTGGAAAATGGCCTCCAACGTTGTCATCGTGGGGTGGGCTCGCCCCCGCCCCCTGTGGTCCTTCCCCCGGCCGAAATCTCCCGCCTACCTGAAATCAGTGAACTGTTTGCCTCCTGTACGGGCAGTCCACCTCGACGAGAGCAGCTGGCCATGCAGATTGAAAGCTCAGGGTAACTTTTGAACCTCCTCCTAAAGCTCTTATTTTGTGTCAGCTTTTTGTTACAGCGAAAAATGAGCTTTTCCGGGGAGAATGTGAACTATTATTTCGAGCAATGTTTATCTTTCTTAGCTTGCACTATTCCTATATTGGATTTAGAAAGATGGGGCGGGAAAGAAAAGCCGACCACCGCTAAAAAATAAAATCCCCTTCAAAATTTGGAAAGTCACGCACTATATTATATGAACATTTTGTGAACCTATTGTTGCATGTGAACCTGCCTCTAAAAGCCGACATACTGCCTTTTTCTATGTCGCTGACAATTGAGAAAGCTGCATCGATTTTGTAGAAGCAAATGTAGCGAATTTATAGAGTTTCCTTGAAGTTAATTGCGTTTTAAACTTTTTTGAGTCACTCTGTTGTTTTTCGTTTGTTTTGATGTCTTTTTTCTTTTCAGGTACATTCCCAAACTGTTGGAAGTGTTCCGCATGTGCGAGGACATCGACAGTCGACAGTCCCTGCGAATTCTCTACGGCATTTTTCGCGACATCTTCCTGCTGAACAAGAACGCCCTCTTTGAGATTCTGTTCTCAGAGGAGCACCTACGTGATGTCATCGGGGTGTTTGAGTATGAGCCGGGCGGAAAGCGCCGCTCCCACCGTGACTATCTGTGGAGTGAGGCCAAGTTTAAAGTAGGTACTATCAGTTCAGACTGTGTTAAGGGCGCTTTTGTGTCGTTGATCGGAAAGAACTAGATACATAATAAATTGTTATTGTCTAGAGCATCAAATTTCACCCAATACTTATCCGTAGGGAAAATTAGATAACTTAAGCAGGCTATTTCTGGATTTTGAACTTTTTTGTACGTTACTGGTTTCTTTTGTTGTCTAACATTGTCCTGAATATGTGACTGTAATTTTTGAGAGAAGTGGTTTCTTCAAAATGGCCACACTTTTAGTGCTCGAGTTCGCAAGTTTCAGAATAAAGCTTGTAAAAGTGAATTTTTTTCTGGCCGAAACAACACTCGTGTGTTCCGCCTATATTCAGGAACCTCCAAAAGTCAGAGAAGCAAAAATTGTTGGAAGGGGGCATTTTGCTAAAAATGGCGCAATGTATGGCGCTCAGTTGTATAAGAGGATAGAGCTATGATTATGGGGGAAAATGTGATATAGAATAATCCTAGTTAGTGGTTAGAAAATTTCATCTTTTTCTCAAAGAATTGACGCCTGTCCAGTTTGCACAACTTGATTATCACCGCCACCATGTTTTTATGAAATACAAATTACGTAGGTAATAAAAATAGTTGCCTTATTTTTGTGTTGTGCTTCAGGAAGTGGTCCCTATTTCCAGCACTGAACTGAAAAATAAGATTCATCAAACCTATCGTGTTCAGTACATTCAGGACGTCATCCTTCCCGCCCCCTCCGTACTGGAGGATAACATGCTGTCCACGCTCAGTTCCTTTATATTCTTTAATAAAGTGGAGATTGTCAGTCTAATTCAGGTGGATTAATTTAAATTAATTAATTAATTAAATATTTAAAACTTGAAACGCGGAGCTGAAATGATGTTGAGTAGCTTTGTTCCGTACTTAACGAGTAACCAGGCAAGGTTTTTTAAGGGGGTGGGGGACGCCCTTCTACTTTTTGGGTTCCCTTCCCACTCGACCCCCCCTCTGTTCGCCTCCCTACTTTTTTGGGCTTCCCCTCCTCACTCACCCTAAGGTTTTTAGTTAAAATTTTCAAAAAAATTTCCTATTTGGTTTTTTCCGAAAAAAATTTCTTCTTTGGTTCTTTGGTCCAAAATCGTCTTTTTTGTTGCCAAAAATTAATTTTTGAGCACTTTTAAGCTAGTTATAGCAGTATGTGGAAAACAGGCTATTTAATTTATGCGGTATTTTTAGCAAATTTTATTCCCCCCTTTTAGGACCTCCTTCCTACTGGCGGAGTGGGGTTCCCCACTCTTTCCCCTACTTATTTTTACCTAGAAAAACCACAGCAGGTATATGCTAATTGCATGCAATTTGAAAATGGGTAATAAATCTGCAAGAAAAAGGCTATTCCAGCACAGCATTGACTATGGAGCTTAATTTGGTTGTATGTTTGATAACGGATGTAACACAGAATTCCGTTAGTTTTCAATAAGGGAAATCTACAGACCTTTACTGATTTTAGGGAGTTGTGCCGTCGCTGGAAAGCCTTGACCAGGACAAAATGACTATGTAAATCGATATCTTTAATTAGCCGAACAGTATCAACGTTATTTTTTGTACCAACATTTTTGTTTTTTTAGGATGATGAGCGTTTCCTACAGCAGCTGTTTGGCTCCCTACACGATGAAAATACTCCCTTGAAAAGGAGGAGAGACCTACTGCTGTTTTTGAAGGAATTCTGCAGCTTTTCGCAAACATTGCAGCCACAATCAAAGGAGAATTTCTTTAAGGTTGATTTCTGTATTCTTCGCTTAGCTAGGCATAGGATGACGTGGGGGGAAATGGGGGGGGGGAAGATGAAGACTCCCCCCAGACCGACAAAAAATGGGTAGACCCCCTCAACGAAAAGGAAAAAATGGCAACCATCTCGTCCAGAAGGGAAAAAAGGGTAGACCCCCAATTTTCACCACAAATTCAAAATTCTTTCGTAAATTTTGGCGATTTCTTCAAAACTTTCTTAAAAATCGCTGTAAATCATCATTTTTGACCAAAAATGTGAAAAAATTGCACTTTTTACTAAGTTTAGGGTAAGGGTTTTAAGGGTAGACCGCTCGTCAGAGTCGGGGTAGAGTCCCCCCAGATTCGGACCCCGTGTTAACGTACAGTTGCTAGGGACAATATTCAAGCAGAATCGAAGAGTTTTGGTTTTTAGTTTTTATTTTGAGGCAATTTTGTTTATAGGGTAGCATTTTCTCTGGGGGAAATTTTTGTCTCTGAAGGCACAAGGTTCTCAGACACCTGTTAAATTTGTTTGTGCTTTTTTGTTTCAGTCCCTTTCAACGCATGGAATTCTTCAGGCCGTTGAAGTATCAATGGTAAGCTTCCATTCTACTATGATTTTAGAATGCGCTTTTGTTAGGTGGTAGGGGAACAAAATTTGGGGCGAATTCTCCGAAATTATAAAGACTCATTCAAACTTCGCTTTTTCTCAGCTTTGGAAATGTCATTTAGTAAAAGTTTTTCTCCTAATTTTCTTTTAGCGTTTCAGCGTTACAATTGACTCTGCGATTAAAAATTCACTGTGCGTTCTCCAGATTTTAGGGCTGGGTTGGGCTGAATTATTGTGCGGGACACGTGAGAGCAGCCTGAAAATTAATGGGAGGTTAAATTTCAGCATAAATTTTTTTACAAATTTCGCACTTCATATTTTTGTTATTAATTTAATATTTTTAATACTTTGATTTTAAATTTTTCATGTATTTTGATTTGTCTGATATTGCTTTTTTATCCCCATTTTTTCAGAGCTGTGACGATGAGACAGTAAAGGGCTGTGTTCGGGATATCTTTGCCAGCGTGGTGGAGTATAATCCTGCCATGGTCCGCGAATACCTGCTGGCACAGTCGCGTACACAGAGCGATGATGTAAGGACTGTATAATTAATTAATTGTTAATGAGAATAGGAAAATAATTAATTGTTAATAATTTATTTATTATCGAATTAGCTAGAAAGAGACAGAAAAACCTACAGATGATAAATTTAATGGATTTTCAGTTGATTTTCTGTTTTGGAATCATTTTCTAACCAGAGAAATTGAAATTTTATTTTTCTAATAAAGAACAACTTTACTGAATATGCATGCATGAATAATTAATATTTTTCCTTATGCTGAGAATTTTTACTCCATTTTGCGAATAGCGGTAATAACGTTATGTACAGCAGGATCTTTGCCGCGAAGAAACTGGGTTGCTTATTTGTTTGATTTTCATTTCTTGTTTTTTTACTTGTCATAACATTTGATTTTTCTAGGATTGCTTATTTATGAACTTGATTATTGAGCAGACTTTCTGTGATAGAGATCCTGGTAAGTGTAAGTCACCGAGCTCTGGTATATACGTATTTTCTAATGGTTTGGACGAATCAGGGTCGACTCGCGGGTGACTTTCAGGTCAGTGGTTACCCACTGGTCAAAGCTGGTCAACAGTCACTTTTGTTCACACATTACCAGTTTTTCGCTTAATTTGGTGGTAATTTCACTTTGTAGTGTGCTATGATTGACAGATAATCATCGACAGATAGTCATATCTAGTCGTCTTTGGATATTGCTGTTGGTGTCTTTTAGTGGAGTTTAAGGTGCTGGTTTCCTTTCGGGTATTTTTGACACATACGGTTTTAATCCTTTACGTAAATGGCTAAAACTTACGAAATAACCTATTTTCGTGCTCTTTCACATCCTGGGACCAGTCCCGTATTTTTATGCCAAAAGATAAGAAAGTTTTGTTTTTGGCCTTAGGCTCCCACTAGGTAGACAATACATGGGATTGATTGTTATGGCTGGAAAGAGGACACGAAAATGAACATTTTTGCTTTTACAACCTTTGAGCTACCTCCAGTAGTTAAGTCAGTTTAAACAAAAAACTGTTTTTAGGGTCAAAAAATGGCCATTTTCGACGAAATCAGTTTTTCCAAAATTACTGCCACATGTTAAGGACAAAGTTGGCTTATTTATACTGAATCGATGCAGCGTCCAAATGCCCATTTTATGAATGCCTATTATCGATATCGACATCGATTTCTCAAAAACTACTCGACGAATTCCGGAGATGTTTGGCGGAATTGAAATTCGCACTTCTACGGAGGGACGTTTTTCGTGGTTTGTGCTAAAACGTATCGAGTAGTAAGAAAACTCAATGCAAAGTTGCGAAATTTCGTGTTACCGTTAAGACCTGCTGAGCCAAATCCAAAAAACGTCTCTCGGCCCGTATGTCCTTCATAATAGTGGCACTAAAAGAACTTCTGGCCGATTCTTCAGTTCTGAGTTTTGTTTTGTTTTGAGTTTTGAGTTTTGTTCAAAAATGTTTTGTCTATATTCATCCTGTTAGATGTCAGCATGTCAGAAAATTTCTGCTATTTTTTTGCTAATTTTGCCAGTTTCGTAAGCCCATGTGAATGTCCAGGTAATAAGCTTTTAAACGATCTATAAAGCTCTTTCCAACTCCCAAAATTACGAAAGCTATAGCGTTTCAAAAAAATCACCATTAAAGCACTGCACAACAGGATACCACCACCTTAAGCACAGCTCAATGTTCTGCGGTATTTTTGTTCAGCTTGTCTGGTGTTGGGGAGTAGTGACTAGTGTTATGTTGTTGACCGACCGATTGGGCAACAGCCAGCCGGCGGCCGGTCGTATCTTTCGTCGATTTATCAGAATGTTTTCAGAAAATTTAGTTTTAAATTTTAGTTATTATCATTTTAAATCACGCTGATGCATTCTTAGTCTTCAATTTGTCAGCCGGCTGTTTCTGGCCGCCGGCGAAATTTCGCCGGTCAATAACACTAGTAGTGATCTTCCTGACAGTTGCTATGAGGATTCAAAATGTTGCAGAACTTCAAATTTGGGCGCCCTCAGTGCCACCCATTTGACTCTTCACATTTTGTGTCAAAGTCTCCCCTGTTTCACGTTTTTTAGAACTTGGAGGTGCCGTACAGTTGATGGGTATCCTGCGAATACTGATTGATCCAGAAAATATGATGGCTAATGCTCAGAATGTAGGTTTTGAGAATGGAGATTAATTTATTAGAAATTAATTAAGTTATAATATTTTGTTAATTTGGCGATGCCTGCAGTTTTGTTGTATTGGTTTGTGGAATTTGTAAGCGCTGATTTAAGACATAAAACATTCAGCAGTCTGCTTAGTGTTGTGAGTTTTCTGTTTTTTTTGGACGATTCCCTTATCAAGGATTCATAAACGATTTGATTGTAAAATTGAAGAAAATGTCTTTAGCTGCTGAGGGACACAAAACGTTTTTTCGAAGGGGCTTCCCTCCACGAAATTCTTGTTCCGCCAGTGTTTTCTTGTTGAACAGATTTGTGATATTTTTGAGAAAATAAAAATTGGTGTTTAAAAATTTAAATTTAAATTCCTGCAAATTTTAAAATTCCTGCATTAAAACTCTTCTAATGTCATCTACTAGTCTGCTGTAACATGTATCTTTCGTCTCTGTTTTCATCGAACAAGATGCAAATCTGAAAATATTACCGTTGCTCTTACTTAATTTTTGTCGAAATTTATTTTTTTCGTGTGTTTTCTTGATCCACGTGTTTGTTGTTGCTGATTTAGAAAACGGAGAAGATAGAATTTCTGGCATTTCTGTACAAGCGGTGTATGGCCTATCTTTGTGCCCCTTTGTTGGCCAAAACTACGGAGAACAAACCTAGTCGAGGTAAAGTGTGCCACTGAGAGTCACTAGTAGAAGTTATCAGTTTTAGTTTTCAGGATTTATATATTTTTCCAGATTTTTAATTTTTTCTGTCGCTTTCCTGTAGTTAAAATTGAAGTCAATTTAACCAGGAGTAGATAAATTGAGAGTATTACACTGTTAAGTTATATTAGAGTGAGTGGGGACAAGATCGGCACGATGACGACTGACACCTCTGCTCGCAATTTGTTTTCTAGTGGCCCCCATAAATCAGTACCCGGGGTCAGTTTCATAAAAAACCGTCTCGAGTTCTCGAGTTCTCAAGTTCTCGAGTAGTCTGCTTTCAGTGACAAAAGCCTCTTCTATATTAAAAAGTATATGTAACAGTATCTACGGAAAATTTTATGGTGATTGATTGAGTCAATTACAGAAGTTATTGAAATATGAAGAAAAAATTTAAAAATTTAGATTTTCAAAAATTTCTCGAGTAAGTCTCAAGTTGGCGAAATTTTCTCTGGTCGAAATCGACCAGAGAACTTGACTCGAGAACTGGAGAACTTTTTCAGCGTGACTTGCAATACGACTTGCGGATCTCGATAACTTCCAGCGTAGTTTAGCTACTAGACTCGAGAACTCGAGAACATTTTTATGAAACTGGCCCCGGTCGAAACTTGGGTACGCCCACTCACTACTTGTTGAAGCTCAAAACGATCCTATAGCAGCCACGCCACATGCGAGCTGCAACATGTAAACAGATAAGCGAACGTGAGCGAATGAACGTACCATCCTTTTGACTTGATACTGATTTGTGGAGTACATCTTACCTACTCTAGTTGATTTCTGTCCCTAAATTAGTTTTAGACAATTGCTGTGAAGCGTTGCTTGTCCGTTTATTTCAGACGACTATCATACGGCGCATATGCTGAGCTTAATTGTGGAAATCCTGACCTTCTGCATCGAGCATCACACCTATCACATTCGTAACTATGTGCTGAATAAGGACCTACTGAAACGGGTCCTGGTCCTGCTCAAATCTAAGCATTCATTTTTGGCTTTGGGTACGGGACAGTTTTAAATCGGACCTAAAGTTATGCATATTTATAGTAAAAGTTGACTGTTATTTCCCTTGGACTTTTGAGTAGGTTTGAAATTTGAATTGTGTATTAATTGTGTATTAATGAGATTTCAAAATAATATGGGATGACTTAAATCTGGTAATATCCCGACAAAAAGCTTCATACTAAATGACCTTATCTAATCTAAATCTAAATCTAATTAGATAATACTCCGTCACTGGATATTTCTTCTACAGGGGGGAGGGGCGCCTCCAAAATGTTTAATGTAGACTACGGCAAAACTGTTGTTTTGGCTAGTTTTCAACCACTCACCACCAAATTATTTGTTTCCCCGTACCCGAAAGTCCCCCCCTGCCCCCCCCCCGGATAAAAATTCCTAAAAATATCCTGAATGTTACTTAATACGTATGTTCTTCATTAGTTGTTTGTGTTTTAATGTTTATGTTTTCATTTTTTATTCAATGGTTTGTTTGCAGCCGCACTTCGCTTTCTGCGTAAGATTGTGCAACTCAAGGACGATTTCTATAATAAGTACATTGTGAGACATGATCATCTGAGGCCAGTGGTGGAGGCCTTCCTATCCAACGGCCGAAAGTACAATCTGCTGAATTCTGCCATTTTGGAACTGTTTGAATTTGTTCGACTGGTACGTTGGCGCTGTTATATATAGAATTATTATTGCTGTCTAAACGTAAGTTCATTGCTGTGCAAGAAATGAGACTTTAGAATAGTGCTCGGACCGGTTCCGATTTTTGAAACCGGTTCCGGTTCCAGAGCACCGGTTCCGGTTCTAGCTTCCGGTTCCGGTTCCAATTGAGATTTTTATAAAACGCTTATAATTCAAATTTTTTAAATTTTTTATATAAATTGGATCAAAACACTATGACCCAATGTTGTTATATGTTTAAGGTTATTAATTTACGTGTAAAAAGTAATTAATTTTTACTCCTGTGTTTAATAGTGTTAAAATGTGTCAGAAAGTGTAATGATTAATGAATATGTAAAACGTTTGAATCCTAAACTCATTCCTGTGTACCATGGTAATATTTTGTTCAACCGTATAGGATTTAAGCATTCACGGCATGCCACAGGCACTAATTAGCTGGTTCTCATTTTTATTTTGTTTGACAATTGACCAAGAATTTTGTTAATTTCTCGCAATCCTCTATCTTGCGGGTTCAAAGTATTCATGTTTTTTTTACATTAAAGCAGCGGCAGGTTTAGCAAGATATATTACAGATACCTGGAATCCAATTTTACGCGATTGGCGGGGTATTGTTAGCTCTAAAAGGCGAAAAAAATTAAAAATTTCGAAAAAGTGAACAAGTGTTTCTTCAATAAGACAGACATAAGGTTAAGACTAGTATATTAAGCTTGAATTAATTTAAAAGATTATATAATCTGCATTCGCAGAATAAATGCGCAGCACAGCACAAATCATAAATGTAAATAACATCAAAACTAATTTTAAGGTGGTGGTGTCTATTTATCTATGCCGTGTTTTTGAAACCCTATATATAATTTTGTCGATGTTTGGAGTTGGAAAAAGATCTACATATAATTTAATGCTTACAACGAGTACATTCACGATTCACCTCATTATATGCGACTAGTGAAATTTCTAGTGAAGTAAATAAATCACATTTGTTGTGTCACAAGTTAAATATAGTTTATCATTGTTAATTACATTGTAATTCCACGACTTATACGTATTCTTAAATGTTTGTTGAGTGTCCGTACGACAGCAAACGATGCATCTATCTCTATCACAGATAATATAATTAGACGCAGGTGAAAAGCCACCCTAGTATGACGCCTCACCCAAAGCGACATGGGTGGACACGGAGAAGGTTAGGTTTTGAAAGGGACCAACCCAATGAAAAAACCCCAGAAAAAACTAAGTGCAGCCTGGCCCAAAATGGGGCTTACCGTGATTTTGCCCCTTAATTTGGTTATAACCGGTTCACACACTTAGTGAAATAACTATACATAAATAGAGAGCTAAGTGATAAGCCTAAATAAAAAGTTAAATAAGTTATTGCAAATGTAGTGAACTGTAGGTAGGGGGGGAAATTGAAAAATGGGGTCCCTCCCTATACGCCCCAATACTATGAAGGACTAACAATGATTAACTATAAGAAAGTCTATTAATAAGTACGGACACAACAAAACCCTATCACAAAAAATTCTTTACCGTTCAAATTAAAAATTAGAGTCATTTAAGAACAAACATTAATTTTTAAAAATTTTTGTGTACCGTTAGCCGATAAATCGGCTAACAGAATTAATAGGTTTCCTTACCCGAAGGAAAGGACATTAATAGTCCCCTTTCCAGCCAGAAACTGACTAGAGAGGGTATTAATAGTATCCTCAAAAGAAGACATTAATGTATTTCAATTCATAAAATTTGTACAACCAAAGATATTTCAAAAATTTTCTTACCGAAAAATAAAACTTCTTTTATAAATTACCTAGCAATCAAAACTTTAAAATTTTACAAATTTTTAAAAAAACGAGATTTTCAACTTTAACAGTATAAAAGACCTTAATACATAATCTAACTCTACTGAAAAAGCGCGCAACCGCGCCAGCCCAATGCAACCTCATGGGAGCAAACCTCAACCTTTTGAGCTTGCAGAGGACAACAACAATTCGAAAAACAAACAAAATATTTACAATATATGTCCTTAATGTCTATACCTGCCAAGCCACAAAGTTGATGACTCCAAAAATCAGCTCAAAAGTAATTGCGTAACTTACCAACATATGTACAGGAAAAAGTTATACTCTTACTTATTGGAGCAAACTTCCAGGAAACCACATTCAAAAGATAGAGAAATTTTCAGAATTTCCTGACTAAAAGTTCACATTTAAAGGCTAGAGAAATTTTGAAAATTTGCAGGCTGAAAACTGAATTTTTGGTTATATTTTTCAAATCATCTGAGAAAAATTACACTGGAACCGCTCCGGTTCCAAATGCTACCGGTTCCGGTTCCAAAAATCCTTCCGGTTCCGGTTCCGGTTCCAGTGGAACCGTTCCGAGCACTACTTTAGAATGCTAGAAGGTCCTTTAATAGGTAAGGAAAAGCGGCCACTAAAGACGGCCCGTATATTTTTGAGGGATGGGATAGGCACCTTTGTATTTCTTGGTTTCGAAATGGGAGAGGATCCTATTCTGGCACAGTTTGGGGGTCTGGGAGGCTGGGATCTTGCTGAAATTAGATAGATCAATTGTTTAGCTTTTTTAAGATAATTGTGGGTCTATCTCAATAACAACGGAACACTATGGTGCGGAATTAACAAATGTAGCTGAAATTTTCGACTACATTTGTTAATCTCGGACAAATTAATTTTTGTGTGGCGGAATTAATTAAACGTTGAAGCGGCTGGACGGAACGGCGAAGTTAATCATTCATTCTTTGTCAATATCAATCTATTAAACTGCTCTTGTTCTGCATTTTTCGCTTCGGATGAACACATGTGGGTCGTTTCTTGCATCGTTTGCAAGCAACAAATCAGAATTTTGGGAGCCAGAATTTTATACGTTTGTATCAGACTATCATAAAGGTAAATATGAAACAACAGTGTATATATGTTCCGAAATAAACAATTCGGCATGTTGTCCACTTCTTGATGGAAAAAGTGCTTGTTGTCATTCAGCTAGGTGTGAGGTTTTTACTTCATAGTAAACATTAGGCCATTTCAAACACTGCCTATGTTCTACACTTGAAATGCACGAACTTGTCCATTTCACAGTCCGGCCTGAAGGGCTAGTATTTAATTATTTCGCGAGAACGATCTGTGAAATTATATTTCCAATAAATATTTCCAGCAATAAACAGCAAGCTTTTAACTAAAACTCAGCGAATCCCTGCAACAAAAACTACATTAATCAGATATGCTGCGGAATTGATTAGTTTAGCCGAATTGTCAATTTCAAGATTAACAAATTTAGTCAAAATGTTCGGCTACATTAATTTTCGACTACATTTATTAATGTAGCCGAACTGTTGGGCTACATTTATTAATGTAGCCGAACTGTTGGGCTACATTTATTAATGTAGTCGAACTGTTCAGCTACATATCTAGAATTTTGATGTTTGAAAGAAGAAACAGTGTTTCTAATACTGTTGGTTCTGATTTAGCAAAACTCACTTTGACAGACCTGTTTTTTGCGCCAGCTGGCGAAATTATAGACTGTTTAAATTAAATTTTAAGAATTAATTTAAATTCGTTTGAGTGGTTAAAACATTTTTTGTGGTTTTATTTTTGTTTTCCGTGTGATATAATATTTTATGATTTCTGTTTTTATAGGAGGATGTACAGACACTGACTGTCTATTTTGTGGAAACTTTTATGGAAATGCTGAAAGACATTGACTATGTGCCCACCTTCAAGGGTCTTCAGTTGCGCTATGATCAAAAGATGGAACGCGGGAGCAGTCAGGGTTCAGGCGGATTTGTATCGGCCAAGGATAAGGCAAATGCTGAGGGGTGGGTGTTAATGACTGGTGGGAGTTACTTAGCAAACAGTGCTATTAGTCTAGTCAAGAGGTAAAAAAGGTAAAGGACCCCCGGAGTAACTCCTATCCTCATGCGAGAATATACAGGGCGTCGGTGCTCATCCCCGATTACAAGCCACTTAAGCCAGGAGTGCTACCTCTGACGATAGCTGCAACTGTGGAGGAGGGGCCAGCTCCTCAGGGCAGATGCCTACACAGTATCCTGTTACCTTCCCACATATTAAGTGGTACCCATTTACCGATCAATTAAGGATGGATAGCTGGGTTGGCTAGAGCCCACGGCGAACCGATATGTGCTTAGTCCCTTGCTCAAGGGGATTTGTGAAAGCCTTGTGGCAGCGGCGATTCGAACCTCGGACTATCGGATCCGTAGTCGAACGCCTTAACCACTCGGCCGGCTAGTCAAGAGTACATAAGAGTATGACACTAACCTTAGCATAGCTGACTGCGCAGGAAGAGTAAAAATTAAATTCGACGCTGTCTGCTGACTTTCCTTCGCACTCTTGCAGGACCTTGTGTATTTGTTTATTAATCTGGGTTTACTTTAGTGGGGTTTTGCCCCTCCCACGTTTTGGGGCCCCCACTACCTCTCCCCCTCACTTGGCCACACCCCCACTTTTTTGGGATCCCCCCGCACTCACTCTAGGGTGCCTAGAAATTGCCAAATGTTTAGGATTTTGGATCAAAATTTTCAAAAATATTCCGGCTTCGCCGGAATTTTTTGGTCAAACATCGTCTATTTTGGTACTAAAACTTAATTTTTGAGCACTTTTTAGCTTAGTTATAGCAGTACATGTAGACAACAGGCTATTTTTACTGAATTTTTAGCATTTTTAGCCCATTTTACCCCTTCCCCCCTCTAGTGGAGGCTCCCCCATTCTCACCCCCCTTTCGCCTAAAATAAACCCAGTTAATTTTATATTTATTCGTTTTTATCTGCTTTGTTTTTTTCTATTTCAGTTTCCGATCTCCTAGTCATTCGGGTGTTCTGGGCGGGTCCCCGAACAGTCTGGTCTCCTCCACTCGATTTCGGCGCGATCCCAGGGAAATGGACGAGGAAGAAGAGGCCTACTTTACCCAGGATGAAGTATTTATATATGCAGATTATAAAATTAATTTTAATTTAATTTAGCTGATTAATTAGTGTAATTTGTAGCCTCCCCGCTTTTTACTCGCTGAAATAATTTGAGTGATAAAGTGCTATTTTGCTGAGTATAAAAGCTAACATTTTGTTAGTTTTTGTTGATTACCGTCGGGCTAGTTTTTTGCTGACATTTTGGAACATTTCGTCGAAAACTATCTCGAAGAGAATCTTTGTGTATTTGTTTTTATTCTTTTTTCCAGGTCTTAGCAGGTCTGCGTTTTTGCGCGTTTCCCTCAATTTGCTTTGTTTTTAACCGGTAACTTTTTTAAATCTCAGCTTTCAGTGTGTGCATGTGCTCCCGTACAAAATTTTAAGCTTAAATTGTCAAACAATCTGTGTGTCTGAAAAGAAACAGGAGGGAGAGGCAAAACACAAGAAATCCAGATTTTTGTCGTTTTTTGACGGTTTTTTTGACAGTCTTAGATGAAGAACATTGTATGACTTAGTCATCTCCCTGCATTTTTCAGATCTAAGCATATTATTATTTTCTTTTAGGATGAATGGGACGACGAATTTACAACTATGCCAACCACCTCAGGGTCTGTCATTGGAGGCGCCGGCGGTGGCAATAGCGGGGCCCTGGCTTCCCTGAAAGCCAACAGCCCAACGGGAGCGGGAGGCTCCTCCCCCGGTTCCAGCCCCTCTGGTCCCCCCGGCGGCCTGAAATCCTCCTTCCGCCCCAGTTCCCTCCTAACACCGCCCCACTCTCCGACGGAATCGACAGGGAACGGGGGCTCCGGTACCCCGCCCCTGCATCCGGCCGGTGGGTCGCCGGGTTCGGAGGGTACGCCTCCCACCAGCCCACCCTCCTCCCCAGGGGGTATTGGGGGTCGTATTTGTGGGGGCCGGGATTCCACCTCCTCTTCGTCCCCCCTGTCTCAGCTGAATCTGCCGGCCAGCCCGGCGGGTGGGGCGTCCCGGGGTCTGGGTCTGGGAACGGCGGGTAGAAAGCTGAGCTTGCCAACTGGCCTAAATCCTATCAAAATATCGGGTAGGTGGTAATACGAGTTTGGGTATGGTTAGGAAAGAGGGAAGTTAGTTTTCTGAGAAAACTAAAATTGTACAGTGCACATAATGCTGTTTACATTGTGATTAAGTTTTAAGTCCTGTAGCAGTTTTAATTTATTTTAATTATTTAAAGTAACCAAAGTCTAAAATTATTTTGTTATTTAAAAATTATTTAACTATTTTAATGTTTACAATAAATATCTTCTTAATTATGTAGGGGCGCGATAGCGCCCCTACATAATATGGGTATAAAGGCGTCTGCGCGGCCCCCTGGAGACAGTGTTGGCCTGGTGCCAGCTAATTAGAGGCCCGGGAGGGGTAAAAATGTTACCATCGTAAAGTACTCGAGCAGTACTACAAGTACCACCATACTTTTGGTTAAAATTCCGAACTTCGAAATTTTGCACTAGGCGGGAGTTACCGTGCGTTTGTTTTTTTTCTCGGTTAATAACGCTTTTCGGAAGTGCTTATGTCAGCGCAGTGTTGGAACGATATGGGCATTTTGGTCCTATACTACTATGATATGTTGGTAGGCAGGGTCCTCCCATGCAACCTTTTTTGGTCATTTTGGCACCTGGCCAATTTTGGCTCTGTGCCAAGGCTCCAAAGTCGGACTTTCGCTATTTTGGCACTTCGGTTGTGATCGACTTTTTTTCACAGGTTAGCAGCTAGGTCGGTTTGGTTTGTTTTATTTGAATATTTCGGACTATGCGCGGAATGCAACGAGGGGGATTTTTTAATTTCGTTCTGGAGCTTTCAGGAGATGGGCCCAAACTTTGCATTTTTTCACCTGTTTTGACGAAAAGTTTCTAAGTCCCACTTATACTAGAAATTGCCTAAAAGTCACTAAAAATGGCGTTTTTCGGCCTTGGGGTGGTACCCATATACAGTAAATCGGGATCGCTGAAAACGATGAGCATACTGCTGAGGTCGGTGGATGTGACCCCTGACCCACAGCGCCCACCCACAGTGGGTCCGGTGTGGGTCAAAAATGAAAGTCTTCAAAAGTGGTCAAGTTTGGTATCAAATGAAAGCCCTTGGCGAGGCGATCAACTTTTGTCCTTGTGCCACCCACAAAAAGTGGCCCCACCGACCTGTGGGTGGGTGCCCCACCCACTGTGGGTCCGGTGTGGGTCAAAAATTAAAGTCTTCAAAAGTGGTCAAGTTTGGTATCAAATGAAAGCCCTTAGCGAGGCGATCGACTTTTGTCATTATGCCACCCACAAAAAGTGGCCCCACCGACCTGTGGGTGGGTGCCCCACCCACTGTGGGTCCGCTGTGGGTCAAAAATGAAAGTCTTCAAAAGTGGTCAAGTTTGGTATCAAATGAAAGCCCTTGGCGAGGCGATCAACTTTTGTCATTATGCCACCCACAAAAAGTGGCCCCACCGGCCTGTGGGTGGGTGCCCCACCCACTGTGGGTCCGGTGTGGGTCAAAAATGGAAGTCTTCAAAAGTGGTCAAGTTTGGTATCAAACGAAAGCCCTTGGCGAGGCGATCAACTTTTGTCATTATGCCACCCACAAAAAGTGGCCCCACCGACCTGTGGGTGGGTGCCCCACCCACTGTGGGTCCGGTGTGGGTCAAAAATGAAAGTCTTCAAAAGTGGTCAAGTTTGGTATCAAATGAAAGCCTTGGCGAGGCGATCAACTTTTATCATTATGCCACCCACAAAAATTGGCCCCACCGACCTGTGGGTGGGTGCCCCACCCACAGTGGGTCCGGTGTGGGTCAAAATTAAAGTTTTCAAATGTGGTCATGATTGTTTGGTGTCAAATGAAAGCCCTTGGCGAGGCGATCAACTTTTGTCATTATACCACCTCCAGAACGTGGCCCCACCGACCTGTGGGTGGGTGCCCCACCCACAGTGGGTCCGGTGTGGGTCAAAAATGAAAGTCTTCAAAAGTGGTCAAGTTTGGTGTCAAATGAAAGCCCTTGGCGAGGCGATCAACTTTTGTCATTATACCACCTCCAGAAAGTGGTCCCACCGACCTGTGGGTGGGTGCCCCACCCACAGTGGGTCCGGTGTGGGTCAAAAATGAAAGTCTTCAAAAGTGGTCAAGTTTGGTATCAAATGAAAGCCCTTGGCGAGGCGATCGACTTTTGTCATTATGCCACCCACAAAAAGTGGCCCCACCGACCTTTGGCTGGCGCGGGTCAAAAATTAGTCTTCAAAAGTGGTCATGTTTGGTATCAAATGAAAGCCCATTGCATTGTTCAAGCTCCTTATCTGCGTTAGCTCACTGCTGGAAAGGGAACCTTTAAAATGACAGAAGGACAAGTAATAAAAATGCTCCTCCGGAGCATGAAAAAGTAATATGGGTAGTGGTGAGGTTGTAAAATCAAGAGAGGACTAGTCTTAAAAATGCCTAATATGGGGCTAGGTTCAAAAAAAGAAGAGGACTAGGTTGTGGGCGAATTAATATGGGCACAGCTTCGCCGAGCAACCCATATTCGCGGGCTTTCACGCTTCGCCATTTCGATTGCCATATACAAAGCAATTAATGTCAGTCAATAAATACAATTCCAGCAGTTACATAGAAATAAACTATATAGTATTTAATTTGGTTGTGCTGGACTACGACTAGCAACGAGAAAAAACCGAGGCTATGATTGTAACGCTAACGGTTGAATAGAAATAGAAGATCGCCGGAGAGATTCCTGATCCTGAAGTTATTTTTGAAATAAGTTCTTTTCTTATAAATGGTTAAAACGCTCAGTAGATAAATATTCAGAGTTTATCGAAAGAAATGTCTGCTTCCACTAAAACTCGTTTATCATAGTCGTATATTATTTACCTACCGTAACTACTGGTACGTATAATATGTATATAACTTTTTCAGTCCGCGAATATGGGTTGCTCGGCGAAGCTGTGCCCATATTAATTCGCCCACAACCTAGTCCTCTTCTTTTTTTGAACCTAGTCCCATATTAGGCATTTTTAAGACTAGTCCTCTCTTGATTTTACAACCTCACCACTACCCATATTACTTTTTCATGCTCCGGAGGAGCATTTTTATTACTTGTTTATGGTATGGAAAGTGTATGTTACTTTCTAATACAAAGGTAGGAAATGTTTTGGGATGGTAATTCCTGTGCTAATTCTAATTCTATATCCTAGGCTAATTCCTATGCTGTGTTTTTTCTTTTCTGCTTTCAGTGAAACTAAACGAAGACAGTGACCTGTATGAGTATCGTGGCGGCGGCGGTGGCAGCACCGGTTCCGGAGCCCCCGATACCCCACCTCCCTATCTTCTCAGTTCTACCAATCTTTCCTCCTCCCAGCCTGCGTCTTCTTCTTCTTCTTCTTCTTCATCACAACAGTTTCGACATCGAAGTTCCTCCCTGCCTACTCAGGATCTAAGTCAGTCTCGGCCTGCCTTCAGGATGGCCGCGCTACAGCGCAGCGCTCAGCTGGCAGCCGCAGCCACCAGTCGCCTAGCCGCCGCAGCCGCGGCTGCCGCAGCGCAGCACGGTGGCACTGGTGATGCTGCATCGTCTCAGGAGAATAGGCCTGCCGCCAACCCTTCCGTTCCTGCTTCTCCTGCTACGACGGGGACCAGCCCGGTGCTGATGTTGGCCAAAAAGGTTGGCTCTCTCTGTCTCTTTCTCTCTACCCAGCTTTCTGCTAATGGGGTGCATATAATACATAGGGGTGGTAGTCGAATCAAATAAAAGCTCCTGCTTTGGACTATGACTTTGCCTTAGTGACTGCATAGCAGGCGGTTTTCATTATTTCTTTATGATTAGTGTCTTGTATTCTTCGTGGATCCTCCTGCCATCCCACGCGTTTTTATTTTTTGTTGGCGCCAAAATCACTAAGTGGGGTGCGGGCGACGGAAACGGTTATATTTGCCTGATTTCATACAGTATTATATTTAAAAATATTTTGAGCTGAAGCTTCGAACAGATCGAAATGTTGACTGATGCGAGTGGGGAAAGAATAGCACTTATCCTGGTGCAGTCGACACCGGATAAAAAGGGGTACTCGTCTATATAGGACAGTCTGATTTCTCTTCCTTGAAGTATATTGGTGGTGTGAACGTGCGAGTATACAAGCAAACGGTCAGACCGACAAGTTAGGTGAAAACAGGAGCCGGCCGGAGCAGATTTTACACGTTCTTGTACCTTTTCGCAGAATCTGTGGCTCTACACTGTGCACAGGTTACACCTTATCAGTCGTTCCATATCATGGGGCAGCTCGGAGAGCCCCCCATAATATGAGCTATAAAGGCACTTTGCGGATTTTGAAAAGTGCTAATTAGGCATAACTAATTAACGGGAAGGAATTAAGAGCTAATATTTACATTTTTGAAATCTCCAGGCCAAGAGCTTTCGAATGATACCAAACTTGCCCGGAAAAAATGAACTTTGAAAAAATCGACTTTCTCTTACGGGTTTGAAAGTCGGGTTTTTTTTCTCTGTATTCAGCATGATTTTTGTCAATTTTGTGTTATCTCGATTTTTCGAACGGCCCATAGGAAAAATTTTTCTATACTATTTTTTGAATATCTAGGCAATGGTACTTAGCAAGTTTATGTTTTTTTCCGAATTTCGATCTGGTTCGATTTTTATAGATGGTCAAAAATGGAAAAAATAGCGTTTTTGGACACCTTCAAGCTGAAAAATTTCTAAGTCCGAAAATTTTAAAATAGTCTAAAAACGGGCAAAAACAGCTTTTTTCGGCCTTCGGGTGGTACCCATATATAGTAAATCGGGGTCGCGTGGAACACGATGATGATAGTGCCGACACCGTATCTCGCCTGGTTCATCTGGTTAAACTGGTTCAAAGTTGAACCAGTTCCTGGTTCAAGCTACTGGAGGTAGCTAGAAGGCTGAAATTTTGCATACAAAGGTTATTGGGCATGGGGAATTCACTGGTGGTGTTACTTTGGTGATCCGACCCATGGCTGGCCAGATCTGGTTCAACTGGTTCAAAATTGAACCAGTTCCTGGTGCAAGCTACTGGAGATAGTTGGAAGGCTGAAATTTTGCATACAAAGGTTATTGGGCATGGGGAATTCACTGGTGGTGTAACTTTGGTGACCCGACCCATTGCTGGCCCGATCTGGATCAACTGGTTCAAAATTGAACCAGTTCCTGATTCAAGCTACTGGAGATAGTTGGAAGGCTGAAATTTTGCATACAAAGGTTATTGGGCATGGGGAATTCACTGGTGGTGTTGCTGTGGTGATCCGACCCATGGCTGGCCAGATCTGGTTCAACTGGTTCAAAATTGAACCAGTTCCTGGTTCAAGCTACTGGAGATAGTTGGAAGGCTGAAATTTTGCATACAAAGGTTATTGGGCATGGGGAATTCACTGGTGGTGTAACTTTGGTGATCCAACCCATGGCTGGCCAGATCTGGTTCAACTGGTTCAAA
>JASAND010021455.1:0-25817 GCA_030248195.1 Trissonchulus latispiculum | reverse complement strand
AGGACGATGGAGCCACTTTTTGTGGGTTACATAATGACAAAGTTGATCGCCTCGCCAAGGGCTTTCATTTGATACCAAACATGACCACTTTTGAAGACTTTCATTTTACACACACCGGACCCACTGTGGGTGGGCACGCCCACAGGACGATGGAGCCACTTTTCGGGTGTGGCATAATGACAAAAGTTGATCGCCTCGCCAAGGGCTTTCATTTGATACCAAACATGACCACTTTGAAGACTTTCATTTTTGACCACCGGACCCACCGTGGGTGGGGCACCCGCCAACAGGACGATGGAGCCACTTTTCGGATGGCATAATCACAAAAGTTGATCGCCTCGCCAAGGGCTTTCATTTGATACCAAACATGACCACTTTTGAAGACTTTCATTTTTGACCCACAGCTGACCCACCGTGGGTGGGGCACCCGCCCACAGGACGATGGAGCCACTTTTCGGGTGTTACATAATGATACCAAACATGACCACTTGAAGACTCGCCTCGCCAAGGGCTTTCATTTGATACCAAACATGACCAAACTTGACCATTTTGAAGACTTTTTTTCATTTTTGACACACACCGGACCCACTGTGGGTGGGGCACCCGCCCACAGGAAAATGATGGAGCCACTTTTCGGGGGTGGCATAATGACAAAAGTTGATCGCCTTGCCAGGGCTTCCATTTAGTACCAAACTTGACCACTTTTGAAGACTTTCATTTTTGGCCCCCACCGGATCCACTGTGGGTGGGGCACCCGCCCACAGGTCCGTGAGAGCACTTTTAGTGGGTGGCATAATGACAAAAGTTGATCGCCTTGCCGAGGGCTTTCATTTGATACCAAACTTGACCACTTTTGAAGACTTTCATTTTTGACCCACACCGGACCCACTGTGGGTGGGGGCACCCCGCCGACAGATCGGTGGGGGCCACTTTTGGAGGTGGTATAATGACAGAAGTTGACCGCCTTGCCAAGGGCTTTCATTTGATACCAAACTTGACCACTTTTGAAGAATTTCATTTTTGACCCACACCGGACCCACTGTGGGTGGGGCACCCCGCTTAGAGGTCCGTTGAGCGCACTTTTTGTGGGTGGCATAATGACAAAAGTTGATCCGGCTTACCAAGGGCTTTCATTTGATACCAAACTTGACCACTTTTGAAGACTTTCATTTTTGACCCACACGGGACCCACTGTGGTGGGGCACCCGCCCATAGGTCCGTGAGGGCACTTTTTTGGGGTGGCATAATGACAAAAGTTGATCGCCTCGCCAAGGGCTTTCATTTGATACAAAACATGCCGACTTTTGACGACGTTCATTTTTAACCGCAAGCGGACCCAGCGTGGGTGGGGGAGCCGCCCACAGGACGATGGAGCCACTTTTCGGGTGTTACATAATGACAAAAGTTGATCGCCTCGCCAAGGGGACTTTCATTTGATACCAAACATGACCAATTTTGAAGACTTTCATTTTTGACACACACCGGACCCACTGTGGGTGGGGCACCCGCCCACAGGACGATGGAGCCACTTTTCGGGTGTGGCATAATGACAAAAGTTGATCGCCTCGCCAAGGGCTTTCATTTGATACCAAACATGACCACTTTTGAAGACTTTCATTTTTTACCCGCACCCGATAGTACCCCCCGTGGGTGGGGCACCCGCCCACAGGACGATGGAGCCACTTTTCGGGTGTGGCATAATGACAAAAGTTGATCGCCTCGCCAAGGGCTTTCATTTGATACCAAACATGACCACTTTTGAAGACTTTCATTTTTGACCCACACCGTACCCACCGTGGGTGGGGCACCCGCCCACAGGACGATGGAGCCACTTTTCGGGTGTGGCATAATGACAAAAGTTGATCGCCTCGCCAAGGGCTTTCATTTGATACCAAACATGACCACTTTTGAAGACTTTCATTTTTTGAGCCACAGCTGACCCACTGTGGGTGGGGCACCCGCCCACAGGACGATGGAGCCACTTTTCGGGTGTGGCATAATGACAAAAGTTGATCGCCTTGCCAAGGGCTTTCATTTGATACCAAACATGACCACTTTTGAAGACTTTCATTTTGACCCACACCGGACCCACCGTGGGTGGGGCACCCGCCCACAGGACGATGGAGCCACTTTTCGGGTGTGGCATAATGACAAAAGTTGATCGCCTCGCCAAGGGCTTTTCATTTGATACCAAACATGACCACTTTTGAAGACTTTCATTTTTGAGCCACAGCTGGCCCACTGTAGGTGGGGCACCCGCCTACAGGACGATGGAGCCACTTTTCGGGTGTGGCATAATGAAAAAAGTTGATCACCATCGCCAAGGGCTTTCATTTGATACCAAACATGACCACTTTTGAAGACTTTCATTTTTGAGCCACAGCTGACCCACTGTGGGTGGGGCACCCCGCCCACAGGACGATGGAGCCACTTTTTCGGGTGTGGCGATAATGATAAAAGTTGATCGCCCGCCAAGGGAACCTCATTTGATACCAAACATGACCACTTTTGAAGACTTCCATTTTTGAGCTACACTTGGGAGCCACTGTGGGTGGGCGCTGTGGGTCAGAGGTCACATCCGTCGGTTTCGGCAGTGGGCCCATCGTGTTCAGCAGACCCCGATTTACTATATATGGGTCCACTCGAGGCCGAAAAACGCTGTTTTTGCCTCGTTTTTAGACTATTTTAAAATTTTCGGATCTTCTAGAAATTTTTTCAGCTTGAAGGTGTCCAAAAACGCTATTTTTTCCATTTTTGACCATCTATAAAAATCGAACCAGATCGAAAATTCGGGAAAAAAACATAAACTTGCTAAATGCCATTGCCTAGATAATCAAAAAATAGTATTGAAAAATTTTTCCTATGGGCCGTTTGAAAAATCGAGTTAACAGAAAAATGGAAAAAATCATGCTGAATACAGGCAGAGAAAAAAACCCACTTTCAAACCCGTAAGAGAAAGTCGATTTTTCCAAAGTTCATTTTTTCCGGGCAAGTTTGAGTATCATTCGAAAGCTCTTGGCCTGGAGATTTCAAAAATGTAAATATTGGCCTCTTAATTCCTTCCCGTTAATTAGTTATGCCTAATTAGCCTTCCATCCGCATCATTTTCAATCACAAATGCTCTTTAAGTCATATTATGGGGGGCTCTCAGAGCTCCCCCTTATAGGGGGGGAAACCGATCTCCCATGCGGGAACAACTAAGGTTATTCCTCGCTATCAGAGACTGTAGTAGCCGGCGCTTTATATACCGCGTAGGGCTTGGGTTTATTCTACTGTGGGGGGGGCCATACGCTACGTGCGAGCCGGGAGCTATCGCGCATGTGTAGGGCTTGGGCTTATTCTACTGTGGGGGGGGCCCATAAACACCCTCCCCCCAAAATCATCCCCCCCAAAAGTCGCCCCCCCAAAAGTGGGTGCCCCTTTTGGTACCAACTATTACCCTGAAAAAATCGCTGAGAAGGCCAAATTTTCAAAAAATTTCCGGCTTCGCCGGAGATTTTTAGTCGATTTTTGCCTATTTAAACACTATTTTTGCACTAAAAACGAACTTTTTTGGCGATTACTATAAAAATAGTGCTATTTTTAGCATGTTTCTAGAAACATTTTGAAAATTTTCGCCCCCCCCCCAAGAATGACTCGCCCCTCGAGGGCCCCCCCCAAAGAGCCCCCCAAGAAAAATTCCCTAGAATAAGCCCAGTACCACCAGTAAAACCAGCATTCGGTTGTACTTCTGGTAGGCTAGCCTCAATATAGGCCATCTTTTTTCCTCCAAAAGTGGGGGAAAAAGATGGTACCAAATTTCGTTCCTTTACCACCATAACAGCAGATAACTGGCGTTTAAAGGCGTAAAACGCAATATCTACTTCTAAGAACTCGTTGCCGGCAGCCAGGCTTAGTATTATCCATCATATAAGCCAAACTTAGTAATGGGCCAACATTGCTAGGAAATTAAGAATTTTGGTCTAAAAATCTTATTTTTTCAGGTAATTTATAATTTAATCACCTTTTGTGTTTACTTGCAATGATAAAATACACCATTTTGCGATATTAACCCGCAAGAAATTGAGTGTTTTATTTATGGTGGGTGGCAAAATCGCGCAAAAGTGTTCAGGGGTCATCCATTTCGGGTGTAGTCTTTTGCATATCCACACTTGTGAAACTCTCTGGAATGTCCACAGTTCATAATATCACAAAAATATTGATTATGGACCCTAATTTTCTTGTTATCCGCACGATTTGCCCCCCTGGGAATATTTGCCAGCATTCCTCCACAGGGGCAGGTCATATGGCGTTTTTCGGCAGCGGAAGGTATATCGTTGGGTATAACAGCTCAATGAGCAAACAATTAGTCGTTATTTTTCCTTAAATCAAAAAAAACGAAACTGCGAGGGGAAAAGCACATCGTTGTTCTCCCCCCCCCCTCTGGTGGTAAAAGTGTGGGGGGAAAAGATGGCCACTATTTCTCAACCGTATGACCTAGCGAAAATCCGACTAGCCCGCGTTATAGAGCACATGATCCACAAACCCCTTCATGCACCAAGAAAACTCCTGTAACTATTACCAGTAAGTTGGCATAATCTTAGAAAATTTGAAAATCCTTAGGTTTTTAGCTATATATTTTTGGGTTCAACTTCATGACTTGAACTTTCATTTGCACTAGATTTTGCAGGCCTCCTACTCTTCCTATTTTTCTTTGAGATTCCTATTTTTTCCTATTTTGTCAAAATTGCCCAGTAGGAGGCCAGATTTTGTATCTCTATCTTATGCCAGTCGAGCAGGGTGAGCCATTGTTTTTCCCCCACTTTGCCGGTGATGCTTCCCCCCCCCCCCTGACTATAGCTGATTTTATGCATTGCAATTAAGGTTCATGGAATGCAGTTTTGCATGGAAAAGTTCCTACTTTTTTGAAATTTTCTTCCAACTTTTTGAAAATCACTGCGTGCGAGGCCTGAGCTATATTATACTTGAACATTTTCGAGTATAAAGTGCATCTGTCCTCTGTTGAATTTGCAGCCTCATCATTATGCGTGTAAAGCCTTCTTTGTTGTTTGTATTTTTATGATTGACGGTCAAAATGGCTTCCCTTTGGCAGATTCATTCTCGGCTCCTTCTGGCAATTAAAAATGGTAGACTGGAAGACGTGCGCCATTTGGTATCTGAGTGCTGTGAAGATGTGGATCACTCATTTGATATGCATGGATCCACTCTTCGCGGAAAAACAGCTGTCTATTTAGCCGTTGAAGCTGGCCAGTTAGAAATCCTGAACTGCCTGATTGAATTGGGAGGCAGTGTTAATCAGTGCGATGCAAATGGCCTTAGTCCGCTACATGTGGCAGTTCGGGATCAACGAATGGATATAGTACGAAAACTCATTGCCCATTATGCGGAAGTGAACTGTGCAACTTTTGCAGGGCAGCAAACGCCTCTGCATATGGCAGTTGGCTGTTCTAATGCTGTCATGGTTGAGTGTTTGGTGTCTTCTGGTGCTCGAGTTAACGCACAGGACAACCAGGGTTGTACTCCGCTACTGATGGCCTGTTCTCGCGGCTCCTCTGCTGTGGTTCAGTGTCTTCTCCGTAAGGGGGCCAACGTGGTGCTGGCAGATCGTGCCGAGAATTCTGTGGCTCATTTTCTTAATCGGCTAGACCTGGAAACCGTAGAACTGATTTTGAAGCGTGCCGATGAATCTGGAAATTTGACCACTTTCTTAAACAAACCAAATCGCAACGGTCTAACGCCTTTGCACGTTTTTGTTTCGTCTGATTTGAAGCGGCGGGCTCATAGCGTTGTCTTGGTTGAGCTGATCCTGTCACGAGCGACCATCGATGTGAATGCTCAGGATAGTCATGGTAGAACTCCCCTGCTGCTTGCTGTTCAAGGAGAGCCAAGGGTGGTCAATCTACTGCTTAGAGCCGGTGCTGATCTGACAATCATGGACTGCTTAGGCAATACTCCGTTTCGTCGCGTTTGTCGCCTTCAGGATAGAGGTATGATCTTGGAGCTTATGGCCGCTGGTGCTTTGTTTCAGACAGTTGACTCTGACTGGCTAACATCTCAAGCTGCTGTAGATCTAAAACCCGATACTATTCTTTATCTTACTGAGCTTGTGTCTAAACTGCCTTATTCTTTGCAGTTTTTCTGTAGACGCTCTTTGTTGTTACGATTTGGCTCACACCAAATCGAAAAAGTATTAGCCGCTTTTTCTCTTCCTACTGACATTGCTGACTACGTCTGTTTGAAGCACAATAGATTTTCAGTTACTTAAACCAGAACCAGCACGGCTACCGGGGATTACCGTAGGCAGGAAAAGTGTCGGACCTGATATCCTCATGTTCATTACCCACTTACAACCACTGTTACAAACAAATATTGCCACCGTTATCATTGATGCTTTTGATTACTGCATATATATACGTATATACGTATATGTATATGTATAACAGTTTATTTATACACATTTACACACCGTTAGGTGTAGGTTAGGTTTACCCCCCTGGAGATATCTCCGTCCTGCCATAGGACATGGAGTGCCGGTGCTCATCCCCGGATTCTCAGCCGTGGAGCCAGGGCCGTGTTGCAAAAATTCTGCTAAGTGCCCTCCTAGGAAGGTATATACTTAGGAGGATGTCCGGGAGCTGTCTAGGAGGAGTTAGGAGACATCCTCAACCCGTTTCAAAAGATTTCTCCTAAGCTTAGCTGGCGCTGCTCCTAAATTCAGGCAACTTAGGAGAAAAGTTAGGAGCGGTGGATAGGAGATTCTTTTGAAACCCGATTCTCCTAAGTGAGTTCCTAAGCTGAACGTAGGAGCGCTCTTAGGCTTAGGAGAATCTTTTGCAACGCGGGCCAGGAGTGTCACCTAAAATGATGACTGCATCTGTGGAAGGGGAGCGGCTCTACTTCACAGTAACAGACTCCTGTTACTCCCCCACCGTAGTAGTATTCTTTTACCGACCAGTTAAGGATGGACAGTCGGGTTGACTAGAGCCGAGAAACCGTTGTGACCGCCGGGGATCGAACAACCAACCGTAAGATCAGAAGTTCTGACCAGTGCCGTAGACCACTCGGTTATCCAGACCCAATGACTTTAGGTTAATTAGTGAATCAGCGAACAGATACGCATTTATATTAACGGGCCGAGTATTACCACCTAGCATTTTAAACTTATAAATGAGTAAAGGATATTCGTAATCTTATATTGTATATATATACCCTTGCTTTCAGGGGCGTAGGCAGGGGAGGGCCAGAGGGGGGAATTACCCTCCCCGAAACCAATTTGCCCCCCGAAAAATTTGCCTTGTCGGGGAAAATTTTATTAATTAACTCAGGAAAACTTATTTCCACATCAATATACGCTGCAAAATTTTCTAAAATTTTTACACAATTTGCTCTGAAAAAATGGGGGTACCCCTGTCATATTCTAAAATGGTATAGCTTTTAGCGGGGGGCTGCACTTTTGACATTTGACACTGACATTTTGCACTTATGATCTAACAAGTTTGTGGAAATTGTTGTCCAAAAATCGTTTCAGTAAGCGAATTTATACAGAAATTTTAAATAGCACAATCCTTATTTATGCGATTTGGTATGCGATCTTTTTAAACGTTTTCATTATGACTTTTGTTGGAATTTACAAAAGTTTTCCAGCTTCTGGGCAGCTCTGCCCTGCAGACCCCCCACGTACCTCTGAGAATTTCAGCATGCTCTATTGGCACGTGTATATACGTAAGTGACGCGAAAAAAGCCTGGAAAGAGCGAATACCGATTTTGAAAAATCAGGGTAGATGTTAAAATTTTTTGAATATGCCCCCCCGAAATTGTTTTCTGGCTACGCCACTGCTTGCTTTGCTTGCTCTGACAAACTTGTTAAATCGGGTGTATGTAGTGACGATACGTATGTTTACTAGTTGCGGGGGCAATCTTTCCATAACACAAAACGTTGCCAAATTTTGCCCGTCTGAAGTGCCCCCATAGATTTCGTCTCTTCTAAAAATTAATTTAAAATTATAATAATTAAAAATATTTTTATCCTAAATTTTCCACTACTTTCCGCTTCGTCGGATATTTTAAGACGTTTCTATTTATTATTATAAAATATAATTATTGCAAACTCTTGAATCAACTAATTTTGTAGCGATTTCTGGCAATTTGTACCAATGAAAACTTAAAACTGGAACAATTTTCTTATTATGTCCCCATCGATGATGCTCCTATGAAGCCTCCTTAAAAATTACTTAGGAATTTGGGATGCTACAATACGTTCTGGGCAAATTTAGCAAAAGTTTGTGAATGTTTAACATTTTCTCCCCAAAATTTGTGAAAGTCAACATGGTTTAAATTATGTATTCGAAATCGTAAATTACTAGTTTCAGAAGGCCTACTCTCACTTCATTTCTGCACCGCTTGGGCTAGGTAAATTTCAGCTGATGTAGCTTGCTTTGCGAAACTGGTCCACTATGTCAGTCCTTTTTGTCTTTTGAGATCATACGCTGTCCTGTTTACCATATCACTTTTACGTATATACTCCAGGAAATATTTTCTTCCTGTGTTCTCCGGTTTTACCTTTATTTTGTGCAGGGCAATTGATATTACTGCTTAGTTGTATTTATTGTGTCAGAATCTTTTTTAGCTTTTAACGTTTTCCGGTGTCTTGTTTTGCTGTGCTTACGTATTCTCAGTGTAATCGCGTAGTATATACGTACTACGTATGTTTGTTTATGCTGAATATGTCTGCGCATATTTTAGTGATATGGAAAGTAGTCCACTTTTGCTTTTAGCTTTAGCAACAGTACAGTTTTTAGTTAACATAATCACATTTGTATCTTGTGGCATCTGTACTTACTTTCTCAGGTTGATGCTTGAGTATATTTATATATATATATATATATATCTACTTGTATAGATGTATCTATGTAATTTATATACTCATGGCTCATATATATGTGTCTAGTAAACGTGTTTTGCAGAATTAAAATTTAAATTTAGGACAGTCATTGTTGAGCTGGTATGATAGCCATCGATACTTTAAAGACGATTTCCTAGTGCAGTATACTGGGTTTATTTTAATTGAAAAAAGTGGAGGTGGGGAAAGTGGGGGCCCCCACTAGTTGGGGGAGGTCCAAAAGTGGAGGGATAAAATGGTCAAAAAATTCTTAATGCAGTTAAATAGCCTGTTTTCTACACATACTGCCATAACTATGCTAAAAAGTGCTCAAAAATTAAGTTTGAGTACCAAAATAAACAATTTTTGACCAAAAAATTCCGGCGAAGGCGGAAAACTTGAAAATTTTGATGGACGACAATCCTTAAAGTTTGACATTTTCTGGGGTCCTTATAGTGCAAGGGAGAAGCCCAGACAAGTGGGGGTGGGGCCGAGTGGGGGGAACCCAAAAAATGGTAAAGCAAACCCAGGTATATACTACTGCTTTTGGTATAGTATATACATATGTCAGGAAAGTTGATCTCAACACGTGTCATAATAGCTCAGACGGTTTATCATAAGATCTAGGTCCAAGGAATTCTTGGGTTTCTTGTTCGGTTGATCCAACTGCTTCAGATCATTATCATCGAACGTCCTCCGTCTCCCTTTGTGCCGGCTACGTAGTTTAACCAAAGTTTCTGGCTATTGGTCTATATCGCCTACTTTTATCAGTCAACATTTCTTCGGTCAGAATTTAAATTTTGAAATAATCATGAATTGAACTTTCATTAGTCAGAATTTCGTAAGTCAGAACTTTATTTTCCTCGTTTCTCCAAAAGGAGTAATCTTTGGTTGCGTTGGTTGCGCAATCTTAGGATTTTTCATAGTAGGGTTGAGTTAACAATAACTCTTTTACTTCGTTTAAGCTTAAGTTTATGTCAGACTTCACTTTATGTCCTTAAGGGGTTAGGGTCCACCATGAAAAATTTTATGGCCACGGATTCTATTCATTTTCACCAAAATTTTGTCAAATATCCAGCACATCGAGTTTATTTTGAGTAGTTCCATTCACTACCTAACTAAAAAATTCCCAATCCCATTCCCCAATCCGGAATCCCGATTCCTCATTTTTCCAATTTCCAAACTCCCACCTCTTTCATCCTACCCTTTTTCCGCCCAACTTTGTAAAGCCCCCATTCCGGAAATCGCCCCCCCTCTCCCCAAAAATTTCCCCCCAGGCTAACCCAATTTGTCCCGGGTTTCGGGCGCATTTCACCTGCCACTAACAGCTTTCCCCATCCGCTTCGAACCCCCATGCTGGGTTGGGCCAATTTTTAAATTCCGAAAATTCGGTTTTTTTCACCGGGGATTTGTGCTTTCCCGTCGCGTATTTTACAATTTTCCCCCCCGAGTTCCGGTCCCCTCTTGTGGGTATTGCGGGAATTTTTTCAATCCGTAATATTAACCCCCCCTTCCGCGGTTCCGGCTTTTTCGTCATGACTACAACCAATATTGAGAGGGCCTTTCCTCACCTGGAGACAAATTTGGATCGGATCCAATTGGGGAAACCCAAAAATTTTGAAATTTCCGCGGATGAATTCCAATTATTTTTTCCGTGTTTTAATCCGGGTTGTGCAGATTCAGAATATACACTTGTAGACTTCAAGACCCCAGACGCGCTCATTTTCCCCCTTTTTTTGCATTTGTAACCAGCTATTGCGTGCAATTTGGAATTTGGTGAAAACGACGGTGCCGCAGCACAAAAGGCAATTTACATCTGAACATCCTTGAGTAAGGAGCTTCATTCAGTTGTATGTTTGATTACTGTTATAAACGAAGATTTTAGGGTAGCTTTTAATGGGGAAAGTCTACTTGGTGGTTTATATTTAGTGATTTTAGGGAGTCGCACCGCCGCTGGTATATAAGCCTTGACCACGACAAACGTTAACGGCCGATAACCTGAATTTGACAATTTGACGGCCGATAACCTGAATTTGACGGCCGATAACCTGCATAGTCCTGCATTTGCGGTCCAAAAAGAAAAAACGTTGAGAGCTTTCGACTTATGTAAAATGTAACATTTTGAAAAATTGCTTTTTTCACATTACGGTCGTCAGGCTCTCATATTTGACCTCAGCCACCAACTGGGTGTACTATATAACCTGCAACATTTGTACCCAAATGACCTAAAGTCATCAATAATTGTGCGCTAATAGATGGTCTAATATTGTGTCGGTCTGTTTTGCTATAGATGCATGTTATTTGCCAAAAAACGCGAAATTCCGAACTTTTGCTAAAACGTTTTCGAGAAATTCGAAGCTTTTTTGGAAACATTTTTCGAGAAATCTCTAAATAGGGCACAGCTGGTTTCTTTTTAAATATCTTGTCATAAGCTGTGACTAGAGGAAGGAAGTGGAATTTTTAATTAGGCCTTACAGTTTTCAGAATATTTCATCAAAGTTGCTGACCGCCACTTTCAACGTAACAAAACAGACAAAATTTAGCTGTTCTCAAACTGAAAACAAATTTTGAAGGCCTAAATTCCGCGTCGTACAAATAGCACATCGAGATTGTATTTATAATATAAAATGAACGATGAACTGCTCCTTTTGTCGTTGGCGAGATTTCTTTGTCGCAGTGAAAAACCACCACTTTCGGTCTCCTATGTAGTGTTTTAGGACGGCCTGGCAGCCGGCGGCTTTTGGGCCGGCCCGGCTGAGTGTCGGGCCGGCGGCCGGCCGTTGGCCGTTCAGCCGCCGGCCTATCGCAAATATTTGTAGTTAACACTACAATCTGAACAGAGCAACAAATATTTACAATATATATTCAAGACTGAAGGTGAACTTTATCCAAATAGACAAGGTAAAAACTGTTTCAATTGTCTTTGTAATGCATAATATAAATATTTTGCAATTTTCTGGCTCAGACATTGAAAAATTTGTGTGGCTAGCCGCCGGCCAAGAACGGCCAACGGCCGGCCGGCCGCTGACACTTTTCGGCGGCCGGCCGGTTCATCCCGGCCGTTCTAAAACACTACTCCTATGTTGACACATAAACGACGTCCACTTTGAGATGAAATTACTCTTCAACCATAAGAGATCCGACTGAAATTTTATATATGTCACGTACTATATCAGCCTAATCGTTCAGGCTGCCTGGTTGTACGTACAAACAGCCTTAAAACGGGTTGTACGTACAATCTGTTTTAAGGCTGTTTGTACGTACAACCAGGCAGCCTGAACGATTAGGCTGATAGTACGTGACATATATATACACTCGTCAAAATATATATTGACTACAAAGTAGTATAATATATATATATATATATAGATATATATAGATATAGATATATATATATATAGATATATATAGATATAGATATATATATATATAGACTACAAAATACGTGAAAATGAGCAAAATCGGAGATGGACGAAAAATCTGCCAAAAAACGGACCCTCTTAAGGTGGTGATTCCCTTTGGTCACATAAAGTTTGCACCATTATTACTCATTCATTCATCGGAGTTAAGAAGCCATTTTTATATCAAAATGCAGCTTAACATTTGCTCTTTCTAATGAGTATGAACGAAATTAACTTTAGTTAAAAGTTTAAAAGTTTAAACTTTATAAAGGAATTAGCTAAAATGTATGCGCAACCTGGATTTTGCATATATACTTTTCCCAACGCAGTAATAGAAAGTAATCGGGGAAACTAAAAAACGTCCCTGGGTATACTTGCGCAGAACACATCTGTTGAGTATCTGCCCTCTAGCTTGTATGGTGAATGCTCCACAATCTTTGAAAAAAATTGGTCGTGTTTTTGCAAAAACTACATTTTTTATGATAGCAACGTACGGGATAGCATTTAGAAGATTACAATGCCATGAATAATCGGCCCCGACGAGACCTTCAAATTGACACCCTTAGTTTAATTTTACGGCTTGCGTAGCTCAAGATATGGCGGATTATTTGATTTCTGCAAAAATGACAAGTTTTCAACGCCAAAATAAGAAAATCGGCTATATCTCACTATAGAGAAAAGCTAGAAAGGTGTTTCAAAAGGCAAAAATGTAGAGCTCAACAAGATCTTTCGAATGAGTATAGTCATAACTGCATAGCTGCTGCCAGCGGCTTCCGAGTTCAGAACACAAGTTTTCGATGCCAAAACAAGAAAATCGCCTATATCTCACTGTAAGGCGATGTGATCTACCAACCTAGGATGCAGCGTGATATTTAAGATAAGTTTTTGGAATATTTTTACTCTTAGATATTAACTTTGGCAGTTTTAGGGTGATTTTAAGGATAAAACTTCACCCGTAATTGACTCGTTTACATAAATCATAAAAATATGCCCATTTGCGTACACATTGTGTCTAGATTTGCCCTATTAATTCATGGGAAGTCATGTGCTTTATTCTTTCTCTGATAGCTAAATGTTGCTAAAGGTAATTCAAGAGTGCAAATAGTTAATTGATGTATGTACTCTGCTTGATTTGAGCTTGGTTGTCACTCTGAATGGCCAACGAAGGCCTTGTAGGCCGGTACGGCAAGGAAAGTGAGACTGGAAGGATTTTTAATAACAAAATGGTGGACCATGAAATCTGGAATGGATTAATGGTCGATTGGCTCTGTGCACGAAGAGGATAGGTGTCTACACTAAGCTAAGTTTTTGCGTTAAATAATTTTAAATAACACCAATTCTAATAAATGGAAGAATCAAACTTTTATAATAGACATAAGCCAATACATTTAACTTTAAGCTAAGGAATACTATCGAAGTTGCTGGATCAGTAGGTTCTTTATCTATTCTGAAATTTAAAAGTCAAGAAAGTGGACTTTCATTCTTTCCTATCTTGAGACTCGGCTCTAACCCATCATTCCTTACTTCTGCAGCCATTTTTGTTGACCCCAGGCTTTCCGAGTAGCCTTAGCGAGGTTTCAGCCATCTTAGTCACTCGAGGTATGCGGGGGCAAACTTTGTTGCTAACAGTCAACGTCGTTTGCCTTGGGTGTGACTGCGGCCACGTGCCAATAACCGTACACCGACTTGGCTTGGGGATCACGTTTTCTATCCGTGGTCTTCGCTTCTCCGCTTCTTGTCCACTTAAGGACTGCGGAGAGCATCACCGTATAGGCCTCATGTAGTGCCTTGATGGTGAATAAGTCCGTAGCAAAAAAAATATCTCACTGTAGAGACATGCTAGAACGTTGCTTTAAAATGCAAAAAATATGAAGCTCAACGGGATCTTTCGAATGAATATAGTCATAACTGTATACCTTACCTGCTGCCAAACTTTCAGAAATTGGGATAAACCGCCCACAGACCGGAAACCTCGATTTTTTTGAATCGGGATTGCGCGTAGGGTATTAGAACGCTAAAAGAACGTATTTCGGAAAGTTTCGTGAAATTTCATCTTAATTTACGCCACCAATCAACAATATGCGCCCAAAAGGAATCACCACCTTAAGCTCTTTCATGAAAAGATTATTGGGTGGAGTTTTGAGTAAGATAAAGCGTTGGAAGGGGGGGGGATTGCTTACTTGATCCAAATTCTGACTTATGAATTTCAGACTTATGCATGAAATTCTGACAAATGAAAGTTCAATTCGTATTTCAAAACCTAAATTCTGACTTGTGAAAGTTTGAAAATTTAATTTCTGACTAATGAAGTTCTGGCTGGCTATTGAAGATAAACCGTCCATATTGATGCACTGCAGAAACATTTTCTTTCATTATGTGATTATGGTTTTATCCTATAATTTATTCTTCAGTGTTATTTTCACTACTATTAAAATTACGAATGACTTGACTTTAATTAATACAAGTTTTAAGGCTTATGATTAAAACCTCCAAGAATGCGCTGTGGAAGGTCCCAATGAACAATCCACCACAACATTTGTATTCTCCGAGCTCGTAATAGTTTCATTTTACAATTCAGTTGGAATTTATTCATAATATGTTATGGACAGCAGAGCAGATACGTCTCATCGATTTGACGCTACATAAGCCATGCTTGAACGGTTAAAATGGCTGCAAGTATTATCCATGAGACTGCAGTCGCTGATGTGGCCTGTAAATAAATATTATATTCTTGGATTTATAGGAAGCACAGCAGGTTTTGATAGTTACAATTGACAGCTGCTTCTACTTTAGCTATTGTAGGATCGAAAACTAAAAAATATTTTGTATTATAACCGTTGCTCAAGTTTCGGTTTATTCGACTGATACCTGGGCTGGGTCTTTCATTCCGGGTCCCCGGCTGAGTCCGAAAACTTGGTCTAACGTTTCTGGCTTCTCAGTGAACCACATTTTAGAACGTAACGTTGTCTGAATGAGATTTTATTTTACTATCATCTCATATTATGAACTAAAATTGAGCAAAACATTAGATCACTTTGCATTCTGGTTTAAAGGGAGGGTACTAAAATCTAATTGCCCCGACATTGTCCAATTGGGCTACCTTTTGGCACAGATATACAGCATGGATGTAGTCAAAAGATATGGGATATATACTGATCTTGGTTGCCTTCCAGGCGCGTACAGCGGTCTCGTTTAGGTGCCCCTCGCCCCTCCCCGTTTTTTCTCCACTACCATCATAAATTAAAAATTACTGCTGATCTTAGCATCAAAGTTACTATTTGGCAGGATGATTTGGCTGTGTCCCCATCTACAAAAAATACCAGACAACAGTAGCTTACATGTACAGCTGAGAGAATTGATCTCCAAGTGATGATCTCTATTGGGTTGACGAAAACAAAACTTTAAATCTAGTGCAAGTTGAGGCTGTAATTTGGCATATATACACAGTCCTATGTTTGTGTATATTTGTGCCATATGGCAAGAAATTCTACGGTCTAAAAAACTTGTCAGCTTGAATCTTCAAAACTTTGATTTTTCGGATCCGGTGTAGGAGCTTCCCGCTTTCACAGAAGTCGCAAAACCTTCAATAATCGAGCTTAAATTTGGTGTGGCTATCGTTTCCAGTACGGTTTCGACTTTGACGACGAGTAAATGCTAGATAATATTATGCTAAAATTTGTTTTTCGATATCGATTTTGGGTGGTATCCCGGATCTCATGGCCCAAAAATTGCTGTTCTGACTATCTTTGAAAATTCAAGTTGACATAGAATTCTCGAAACAGGTAAAATTTCCTACCATTTCACACAAATGTGCACTTCTATAGGGTCTCTATGCCAAATTCCAGCCTCATAGCTAGCGCCATAATTAACATGTTTTTCGATATTCCAAAATTCTGAAATTTTTGGCGAAACTTCAACTCTGAAGATAATTCCCTTCGCTGTACGTAAGCTACAGCTTTGTGATATTTTTCTGCAGATGGGGGTCACATAAAGCCTAATCATTATGCCAATTGGCAGCATAGAAGCTAGGCTCGACTAATCAGCAGAAATATTTCATCAATTATGATGGCAGTGCACTGTAAAAAATATTGCATAACAGTTATCTATTTTTCTTAGATAGGGAATTTGTGACATCCCAACAAATTAGATAACTGTTATCTAATAATTTGGGATGGCAGCAAACAGTTAAAATTTGAGACTTGTTACCAATTTAACTTTCATAGCCTTTACCATAAATTCCAAGGTAACTGTTATCCGTGAAAAATAGAGGGTTGTTACCAAAAATTAAAGGATTACTACGTAGTATTTATTAGTTTTTTGTTCAAATTAGAATAATTGCGGAAAGCGAATATGCTCCCTAATACTGTGCCGAATAGAGGCACATCACAGATCACAGACGACAGGAACCGGATAATGCTCTTCGATCTTTAATTTTCATTTAGATGTTTGGTCGAGAATCATCCTGTTGGATACTGTAATATCCACAATATTCACTGTCAGCCATCCAATTCAACGCTTTGGATATTAGCAATCAAAATGTTGCTAGCTATCCAGCCATTTGAATTGGATGGCTTCCAATAAAAAGGGATTTCAACTTTTTTTATTGGGTTTAGACCCTGCCATCGGTACCCCCAAAGGTACGTAATGGCCAAAAAAGATTGCTTCCATCCACTGTTCTGTAAACAGAAGCAGTAGGAGCAAATATGTCAGAAAATATTGACATAGAACTTGAAGAACTTGTTTGTTTCTCTCCTTTATATAGTGCTCGATGCGGTATCAGCGTATCGAGTACTTGCGTAACACACGTGATTGCACGAAGTGGTTGAGCTGGATGAAACCTGCTTCGCTGATGCAGCAAAATTTATGGGGTCAAACAGTGCAGCTGACTGTGACAGCGTCTGGATACCCAGATTGAAATGTTCATAACTTGCTCAATTTTGGGAGTTTTGCAGAGATCTATAGATCATTTTGGAGCTCATAATGAGCTGAATCGTTTTATGAAATCAAATCGTGGAAAAATCAGTTCTGTCAACCAGTTATTCTGCATGTGCATATATACATTTTAATATTTAAGGGGGGTCCATCATGAAAAATTTTTAGGTTACCTATTTCGCTCGTTTTCACACATAAGTTAGCCACATATGTCGTACATATCAAGTTTAAATTTTGAGTTGTTTTGTTCAGTTCTCCGTAAGTTACGAGCCATCAAGTGTGTGCAATTTGAATATGAGCGAGCACAAGGGTGCTGCAGCCAGCTGAGGCAAATTTTCGCAAATCAACTCTATCTTTTTAGCTTATTTTGTTATACACCTTTAAAGACTATTAAAAAAGCATTTTCGTACAGTTTCCAGCCGGATGGGCTTGATCAGAAGCTTCTCTAAAGAATTTCTCGGAGAAACACGGCCCTTGTTCCTCCTGATTTAATGAAACATTTAACAGCGGTTAACTTAAAATAGAAGCATTTGCGACACATAGTTCTATGAGAAGAATTCATCCCTGCAATGAGAGCTTTCGATTGATGTATAATATACCATATTTTGAAAAATAAGTTTTCGAAAAACCCAAAATTTTAAAAATTTTGCTAAAAAAGCCCATTTTTGCGCCAAAAAAACTCAAAACTGGGAGAACATACAATGAAACCATTGGCATCAATGGAACCGCCAATTCAAGTACTACGGAACCCTGGAGTCAGAATTTTTATTTAGGCCTCTGAATTGGAGCAATTTGCAATTCTTTCCGAAGACCCCACTTTTCAGCTGCAAAAAACGTTGGATTTTGAAGATTTTCCACTGTTTTCGATAAATAAAAAATTTTTTAAAAATTTTAGGGGCTTAAATCAAAATTCTACTTCCAGCGTACCGCAGTTTATGATTATAGCTACATTATAAATACAAAATTATGCAGGAATACGTCGAGAGATTTTTTTGGCGCTATAATAAAGTCACCACTTTTTCTGTTTCCTATGTTTAACATATGAGGACCTCAACCTTGAGATGAAATTGTTCAACAACCGTAAGAGATACGAGTTTAATTTGAAAACTCGTTAAAATATCCCACTCAAAGAGCATTATATGTGAAAATGAGCGAAATCTGAGATGGTCGAAAAATTGAACAAAAATGGACCCCCCTTAAGTGGGTTGGGCTGCCAGGGTCAAAAATTTTACCTAGAGGATTTAGCTCAAAGCGCGCCCAGTGATAGCTCTTAGAATTTTACGCAATCCATTAAAATTTCAGATGATTTCGGCCTGGAATAAAAAGGTTGTAGCTATTCAAAATTTTCACTTTCTGTTTAAAACGGACCAAAACGGGAACTTTAATAAACTATGGCAAACAAATAACAATCAAACGGAAGTTTGTGGTGAGAAGAGTCGTTTCTTAAAATTGAAAAAGCTATCGATTGATGCAGCTATTGTGCATATTAGTAAAGTTCGAAAAATGCTGCAAATTGCTAATATTCGGCTTTTCGGGATTGTCTCACAGAACTGATGCATACAAAACTTGCAAATTGTATTTTGAAGAAAGTTCGTGGACAAGTTTGGGATATGATTTGAGCTTTAAATGACATATATATGCTTTAAACGGTTTCGACTTCAAACGAAAGATGGGTCAATGAAAGTTTGAAATCAGGATTGAAAGATGTGAAGAAAAGTGTCCAAGGCGGGCATCGAACCACTCAGCTTTGGATCTTGAGCAGAATGCTGTACCACTAGCAACGCCCTCGACGTTGAGATTATTTTATTGCGCTGATTTTCAACCTTTCGGAGTTTACGTAAAACACTGATATTTAACAGGATCAGAATTTTAACTTAGAATTAGATTAGAATTTTAATTTTAATCATTTAACTGATATTCAGAAACTGAAACTTAAACTGAAACTATTTCGTGAGGAGACCTGAAACTGAAACTCGGACTGAAACTAGTTTCAGTCTTTTTTCAAGACATGAAGATTTGAGCTGGAATCTGCAGTTTTCGAATGAATTAAAACTGAAACTGAAGCTCCGACTAAAACTAAAACTGAAGCTGAAACTATTTTGGGAAGAGACTTGAAACTGAAACTGAAACTAACAGCGGTTACTAAAACAAAACACTGTACCTTGAGGCGGGCTAAAATAGATGATAAATTTAAAATTGTGGCTAAATTTTGAAACTTTAATCATTTGTTTAATCATACACTGCGGTCAGCACGAAAAAAAGTTGCCATGCATGGTATGCTGAGTTTTGACCCGACATCATCAACTTGAAATGGATCTATGGGACCCTACATTGTGGAATTCTTTCATTCTTTGCATGAAACCAGTATTATTAAGTGGCAATAGGCGAACTACATAGCTTTTCCAGCATTGAACTTTAAACTTCTACCATCCCCTAGTTGGCTCTCATCTTTAGTTCTACTGACAACGTCCAAAGCAAATATTGGAAAACAAAAATAGCGTCATTAAGTTAAGCAAAGTATCGCCTTGTTCCAAGTATCGCTTTGTTCCTGATGCTTTTGCTGTCGTATCACCAAATACGAATAATAATAGTGCAATTTAGACCAAAACCCAGTGCAGATTGATTAAAGTATTTCTCGGAATCCGAACCTGGGGGTCTGGGGAAAGCCGTCCGGTTCTGGGTCCAGGCTGTGTCTAAAATTATAGAGCCGGATACAACTTTGCCCCCCTCTGCTATCAGGTAAAATTGAGTGTAGGCGCAATTTGAGTACAGTTTCGTAGCTACTAAGCAGCCTCCCCTCTGCCCATGTTGCTTATTGCCGCTATCATCATAAAACGCCGAAAACTATTAAAACTGGTAACTATCTAAACTATTTAACTTACTTTAAGACTAAAAAATTTTGGCACTTTCAACAATATTTAATGAGTACAGGTTAGCAATTGCAGTTGAAGTACTAATGCCCAAATTAAAAAGATTGATATTAGCCAGCAATATTAGATAACTGTTATCTAATTTTCTAGATTTTCAATCAATCCCGAAATAATAGCTAACTGATATCTTTTATATCTGATAACTGTTATCTATTTTTCTTGAATGACAACAGTGATCATCGAAAAATAGATAACAGCTAGGAAATTTTTTTTACAGTGTGGTGCAAAATGGAGGGAGGGGTTCAAGCTCATAACCGAGACCGCTGCACATGACTACAGAGCAGCTAAGATCTCAGTACCTGACATTTTTATCACACCGATGCTCTACTGTATATATCTGTGCCAAAAAGTAGGCCAACCCGGCCATACATTAACATAGGGTCGGATACTGGAGGGCATATCCCCACAAAATTTTGCGGGGGCTTGTACGTTGAACTGAAATTTTAATGGGGGGCTTGTACCTCAAAAATAAATTGTGAAATTTTTCCAAAACTAACGCTAATTTTTTTAAAATTTTCGAGTTTTTTACTTAAATTCGTACCAAATTATATATTGAATTTTTGAACAGATTAAAAATTTCAAAATTTTGGCCGATTTTCACAAAAAGTTACATATTTTAGCTAAAAAATTTCGGCGAAACCGGAAATTTTTAAAAGTTGCAGTGTAAAAGCAAATTTTTTCCGACCATTTTTGCTCGCCCCTTGCCAATTTTTTCCTTACCATTGTCCCCGACCGCGGTAGGGCTTGTACCTTGTCCGAGTGGGGGGCTTGCACCCCCACAGACCCGCCCGCGTGAACCTATGAATCCGACAAACTCGAAACATAGTAGCCCCCTGCCTTAACTACGAATTCTAAAATCGCCAACCTGTGTACAGTAGCCGTGCTTAACATCACATGTCGTATATTGAGGACAACAATGAAGCATATCTGAACAGCATACTGCATTTTCGAAATTGCAACAGCCTATAGTACTATTTGTCTCATAGTGACAGCAAGTTCCTCCCGGGCAAGAAGTGCAGTCGCCATCATTTAGCACGAATTCAGTAGAATGGCTGAGATCGGATGCCTTTATCAGTGATGGGATTGTTTCCTGCAAAAAACATTAAATAAATAGGTCTACACGCATACGCGCACACACACACACACACACACACACACACACACACACACACACACACACACACACACACACACACACACACACACACACACACACACACACACATACACACACACACACACAAAACGTAAAACTGTAGAATCAGGAATCGTAAAACTGTAGAATTATGGCGAGCCTTGACTTATTCTACAGTTTTCCTGATATTTTCAGGAATTCTGTAGAATTCCGTTTTTCGTTCAGGAAAACGGTGGAATTATGGTTACACTTGAATTATATATTCAACAGTTTTCCTGAAGTTTTGAGGGATTCTGTGGAATACTGTGTTTATTTTCAACACTCATCCTCAAATTCAAATTTTCAGTGCTCATATAGTTCCTTCTTTTTCTATTTCCCTGTACTTGGTTTGTTTTTTAAAATTAACTAACCATATATAAGTTAAAATTGACTTTTTGCAGTCAGCCAAACTTTTACAATCGACCAACGAAAGTTTTTACATTATAACCCGGTAATTATAACCCCTTACCCCCCTAAACTTCAGCCTCAATCAATTATCCATGCTATAGTACTCACGGGAATATTAAGTAGTCTCGACAGCTGACGCTGCTACTTTTTCCCTTAACTAACGTTAA
This sequence comes from Trissonchulus latispiculum, assembly GCA_030248195.1. Classification (NCBI taxonomy): domain Eukaryota; kingdom Metazoa; phylum Nematoda; class Enoplea; order Enoplida; family Ironidae; genus Trissonchulus; species Trissonchulus latispiculum. The sequence continues at coordinate 3,927 of JASAND010021455.1, read as the reverse complement.
CTCAAACAAAACCTAGTGTGACTGTCTGCCGATAAGCAGACAAACTATCAAATGTCGTCATCACTTTAAGCAGCTGTATTAATTAACACCTGTTCTTGGATATCAATTTTTCTCGTCTTGCTGCATAGGCCACTTTTTAAATAATTTTCTGTTTCCGGATTGCTGACATCGTCTAGTTTTGTCATTTCGTTTTGTTTTGTTTTGTCAAAGAGCAAGCCATAGCAAAACACAGGCTGCGCTTATCTCGGATATCAAAGAAATACGAGGAAGATGGTTACTCAAACAAAGAAGCAAACAGAGAAGCCTTTGATGATCTTACCCCCTGCATCAGAAGAACTATTAACTGCCTGGTGTTGAATAAATTTGCTGAGCACATTGCTTTCGGTAGTGATCCCATTATAAAGGAGATAATTGATGAAAAGAAAGAATTAGTGGATGATAAGGGTATGGAACCATTAGATGCGTATAAAATCGCTGTTGAGAAGAACAGAAGTATAGATGGATACTTTCTCACCAATATCGGCGAGCCTGTGGAAGGTGATGGCGAATTAGAAAATCTTTCATCACAGGTATTTGTCGTATTACCTTTTTGTGTAGAAGTTTAAAATGACTCTGCAGTAAGCGTAGACTTTTAAGACATGATTAATACTTACGTGCTTGGCTAAGCAAATACTTACGTCTTTGAATAAGTTCTTGTACTAATCACATGTACGTAAGGCTAACCTTATGGCCTTAGTATAGGGGCATTGTGTCATTTTGCATACTCTATGTTATTGTTTTGAAGACTGTATATAAATGTTAACCTGCATCTCTATTGGTATCATTAGCTTAGCAATGTAAGTGCTGTTTGTCGTAACTGTTGTGTTTTTACAAATAAAAATAAAAATGACAATGACATCGGTGACAGAGAACCTTCCCGAGGTGCTGTTGTTAAGGTATTCCAAGTGCTGAACAAATCTTACTCTGTCAGTTGTGACACCTAGTCCTTGATGTTGCGGCTGTATAGTTATATACGCTAGCCAATAGCAAGCTGAGCGTACAGAAATGCCAGTGAGTTATTCATGCTTCATGAATGGGGTGATGAATAACTCAATGGCATTTCTTGTGCACTTTAGATCTAAACCAGATTGGCTATCAGGATCATGGTAGAGTTTACAATGTTTAATTCAAGAAAGTCTGTGAAGAATAAAAGAACAGGCATGGAAAGGAACAATGTGGAGGCGGGGCGGGGTGGCAAAGAAATTGTGGTTGCGTGATTCGCTGCAGGCTTGACGACAGATTACGCCTGCGGGCAGCGTGATAAACAACTATTGTCGCTACGACAGCAACGTTTGAGTTGGCATTGTTTGAAGACACAACTCCTTTTCATTTTGCATCAGAATTAGGTCTAAGCTAATAGACACTGAGATTAAGTTAAACTGCAAAGCAACAGAACTAAGGCTTATAATTGAAGAATTTCTAAGGAAGGACATGTAATAAATCTACAGCGTTATTTTTTATTTTTCATTCCATTTTCATTCTTAATGAGGGCGAGGATGCAAAATTGTTGTTGTTATGTGAAAATATGTGAGAATAGCTTTTCTAAATTTGTCAGCATTTAGAATTCTGTGACAAAAACAAGTAAATCAGCAGAATAAACATAAATTTAGCGACAAAACAACGTAGTTGCTTGCGCCTTCAAGCCCCAATGGCCACCGTAATGCCCACTTCAGCTAATGCTAAAGAAGAACGGTAAAATTGGTCAAGAATGGTCGATTTGGTCAAATTGACGGAATTGTGATATAATACTAGCTAATTATCAGGAAGGGAATATCTACCTGGGAATCTTCGGTTTGTTTTGCATGCTGGTTTTGCATAGACGGTGATTGATTTGTTTATTTGCGGAAAATAAGTTAACCTGACAAATTTGCAAGTAGAAATGACAGTTGTCGTAAGTTGCTTTTCTCTCATGACAAAACTAGACGATGCCAGCAATCCGGAAACAGAAAATTTTTAAAAACGGGCCCATGCAGCAAGACGAGAAAAAATTGGTATCCAAAAACAGCTGTTAATTAATACAGCTGGGGGCAGTTTCATAAAAGTTGTCGAGTCCGCGAGTCGTCGAGTAGCCATTTACTCGCATTACATTATTTCTTTGGAATTAAAAACTAAACAGCAGTCACTGAAGCTTAATTTCTGGTCGGTGTAATTAGTAGGACAATTTAAAATAGTTCCACGGTAGAAATGTTAAGCTTTTTAAATTTTCTAAAAATTTGTCGAGTAAAATGTTTACATTGAAAAGTTCTCGAGTCAAATTTGACTAGAGAACTCGACTCGAAAACTAGCAGCTATTTTTCAGCAGTTTCAGGATCACAAGTCACCGACATTTCCAGCGTAAATCAGCTACTCGACTCGACGACTCGACGAAGTTTTATGAAACTGGCCCCAGCTTAAAGTGATGACGTCATTTGATGGCTTGTCTGCTTATCGGCAGACAGTCATACTAGGTCTTGTTTTAGTTAACGTGAGTTAAGGGAAAAAGTAGCAGCGTCAGCTGTCGAGACTAGTTAATATTACCGTGAGTACTATAGCATGGATAATTGATTGAGACTGAAGGTTACTGGCGTAGGGGGATATACACTACTTGCATGTCATAAAAATCGAAACTGGTATGTTTTTCGCGAAACTTTTTGCTCTTTTTGCACAGTTTATAATTATTCTTCCCTTCTTACCGTTATGCCGACAGTAGTCAATCCTGAGAATAAGGTACACCAAATGATAGCATGAAGCATTGTATTATGCTCGCTGAATCCGTATAAAAATGTAAAATTAAAACTATTAAATAAAATTTAAAATTAATGCTTCAATCTTACGTAAAACTAAAAATGTATGCAGATAATATGTATAAGGAAAATAAAGTACATATTGTGAAAGGTCTTACAAAAAATATATTAACTGCCTATTGCAACATTACGACATAATAGACTAGACTAGCTCACAATAACGTGATTTGACAAGTTAGCTTGGCTTGCTTTTTAGTGCCGAGCAGATGATAACGATCCCGACAGAAATGATAACAATACGTAGATCAGATGCACTGTACTGCTGCTGTTCTCTGTTCTGTGTCATCCACCTGCTTAATGCTCGCGCTCGGTGCAATAGAAAGAAACTATAGTGTATAAGCATGAAGTTTTCACGGGTCCCGTGATTATTATTAGTCTGCACTGGTACTGGAAAGTGGAAAAGGATCTTAATTTTCCATAAGCAAGAGGGATTGTTGTTGAGTATCCTAATTTTTCCATAAACAAGGATTGTTGTTGGGTGAGGATAAAATCGTACATTAACTCGGACTCCGGACAAAAATCGGTGAAGAGTGATGGCCAAACTTATGCAGGGGGCTCATTTAGGGGAGGGGGCAGATGAACATGAACATGAACATGTTCCAAGGGTTTTTGGTTTTCGGACTTGCGTCAACCTTGTGTCCCGCTAAGTTTAAGTTACGTCCCGTTAAGAAATTTTGCGTCCTAGGTAAAATTCTTGTTTTAGCATGTTTTTGTGCCAAAAATTGTTTTATTTATGAAAATTTCGATAACTTCTTTAGTGTAACACTAATTCACTCCCATTTGCGCGCAGTCACGTTCAATTGCACGCATTTTACAAAACTTCAATGTGTCCGATTTGCGCGCAAACCAATTTGATTTCTACTACTTTTGACCTTACGGCAGTTTCGTTTGCACGGTACTGGAAAGTTCAATGTGCATTTGTAATGTTACGGATGAAGTAAAAGCCAAAAAATAAGGAAAACTCATAAAATCATGAGTTGCGATCGGAATTGGAATTGTTATTGGTGGTTGTTCTTGAAAACAGTTATTCAGAACCTAGTGTGCAGTATGTGAACGTCCAAGCAATATTTGTAATTGTTTTATGTTCTTGTGAATACCAGAGTTG
>JASAND010021452.1:0-14306 GCA_030248195.1 Trissonchulus latispiculum | reverse complement strand
CGGTCAACCGGGGCTACTTGACCGACTTTCAAAGTTTCGCTGATTGTAAAAAATTACTCAAAATCGCTAGAGGTCTAATTCCTTTTGCATAAGGTGGGTGATGGGTGGGGCTACTTGACCCACTACAGCAGTTGCAACACCCTTATTAAACACGTGTGCAAGTCGCGGAAAACCTGCTTCGGTCAAGTTAAACCCGTTTGGGGCTACTTTGCCAAGCCTCGGGGCAACTTGACCCAAACCTGCCTCCTGGACTACCAAGCAAGCGGAGCTTAGAAATTCCAACGCCATCGTAATCGCCATCATCTATTCTATGTTATCGCCCCAATATTTCATAAGAGCATTGCTAACTTTACTTCCAAAATTGGCCCAATCGAGAGATACTATGATTTTTTACCCTTTTTGGCAATGTTCAGGGAGTCATTACTCCTCACTCATAAGAGCAAATACTCCAAAATTTTTGCATGCACGTGGGTATGAGTGAGGACTATCACGTCGTCAAAAAATTCTATAAAGAAAGCTAATGTTTGCAGGCCGTCAAGAAAAGTTCACGTTTCACTGTCATTGCTGCTGGCGTTCCACGAAGTTTGTCAGTCCCTGCAGCAGACAGGTTTTTGGCGCGTTTAAAATCACTGCTTCAGTTCGATTCCGACAGGGGAAATAAACAAATTACCAAAGATTCTGCGCGATTCCAGCTTCTGTACTTCATAAATCCCTTATTTTCCAAACTCGTTCATCCACTTGGGCCAAGTAACCCCTGACTTGACCAGACGGGGCTATTTGGCCCTGTACATTTTACATGTAAAACATGTACAAGGTACAAAACCAAGCTAAATTTCTCCTAATTTCTAAATAAAAACACCTAAATTTGCAAGTTTTTTACTCAAAAAGGCAAATTTTATTTACGGTGGTGGTATCCTTTTGTGCAGTGCTTGTGTTGTGATCTTTGAAACGCTATAACTTATTTATAACTTATATATAACGCAATTTTGGAAGTTGGAATAAGCTTTATACATCGTTTTAAAGCTTATAATCTGTACATTCACATGAGCTTACGAAACTAGCAAAATTAGCAAAAAATAGTAGAAATTTTCTGACATGCTGACATCTAACAGGAGATAGAGAGAGATACAGAGAATAGAGAGACTTATGCAAAATATATAAAGGTAATAGGTAAGATAAAGTGACCCCTGGAGAGAACTCCAACCTACAGAAGGTTATAGGGTGCGGGTGCTTATCTCCGCATTCACAGCCCGAAGCCGGGAGCGACAACTCTAATGTTGACTACATCTGTGGAAGGAGGGGCCAGCCCTTCATCAGGCATTACGCCAGAACACAGACTCCTGTTACCTTCCCACCGCAGTGGTACCCATTTACCGACCAGTTAAGGATAGACAGCTGGGTTGGCTGGAGCCCCCTTACTGCAACAATTTATTATATATTAAGTGCGTGTATATGAACGCTCACATTTCATGAATAAACAAATTTTAGAAAAGCCTTCTTGGCTTCATGAAATCAAACTAAAATTCGGAGAAATTTAAGAAATGCAACTTTAAAACTTAAAGATCTTGCTTTTGTCTCTATTCTTTTTTGAAAACGGTAGAACACAAAATTGGCTACAAATCTTCAATTTATCGCACACAAGAACTCTCTGAAGAATATCCCCTCACCTCATACTAACATTTGTGTATATATGCACCTGTGCCTATCTTTGTTTGCAGTATATAGCAAGTCGAAAGAGACAGGCACAATAATAGACCTAATGTCATGAAGCGTTACAGTTTCACGCAAGAACATAATTGTAAACTAGTGCATGCAGACATGAACAAACTGGGGGGTCTGGGGGGCGTTGAAGGAATTTTTTGAAATCTTACTTTTTCGGCTAAGGAAAATATTAATTTTGTGTTCTTTTTCAACTTATAATTTTTCTTTTTCTCTGTTCTTTTATTGTTCGTTTTTTTTAAAATTTTTGTTCTTTTTGGAAAAAATGTGTTCCAAAGAACTCTTTTTGGAACAAAAAACTCTGCCTGTATTAGGAAACACGTATATATACATCCGTATCACTGCAAAAACAAGGAAGATCGCGCTTACTTTCAGAAAATCTGAATTTTGTGGTCATTTTAAATAACGGGTCAAGTTACCCCAATAGATGGGTCAAGTAACCCACTCCAAAAAATGCGGGGGCTACATGACCCTCCGAGGTTAAAATTTTTGTATAACTTCAAACCGGTTCAAACCTAAAAGTTTCGACACAAATGTGTACAAAATCCTGGGTACCTTGTGGCCGCCCCATGAAACCATATATTTTCGGAATTTTGCAGCGAGACGAACATTTATAAAAAATTCAAATTTTTTTAAAATTTTAAAAATTTTTAAAATATCGGTTTTTCTGTAGTTTTTTTACTGGACTCGTTCGAAAGTTATTCCGTCACTTTCAGAAAAATTTTCCTATGCTGAAAGATTCGCGATCACTAGAACGAACGGTTGATGAAATAAGCATTTTATTCTCAGATTTTGTTGTCCATTTCGTTTGACGTTTGCCGCTTTGCAAGTTTTGACTGGTTATTACTGGCTCGCTCGCTTAAAATTTTTTTCGACAGAGTTTTCAGAACGACTTAGGAACGTCACGCTTTGCGACATCGTATCATATGATATTTCAAACTTTGAAAGTAGTTTTTTTGAAAATACTTTTTGACAAAATTCGGCAAAGAAAGATTTAAGCAAAAGTAAATAAAAATAACATGATCTAAAATTCGAAAGTTCAGTTTCCAAAGTTCACGAAGCCTTTATGGCTGCAACTTATATTGACGCCATCCAGTCCGAATTCTTAAACAATATCCCTTATTCCAGCTGGTTTTTGGCTAACCTTCATGCTACCGCCGTGATCAGACTGCAGCACTTTAAACGAGAAAAATTCGCTGAAATATGGGATATTGTTTAAAAATTCTAATTGCTTGCGCAATATAAATCGTAGCAAGAAAAGCTTAATATTGTTGGATTCAGTTCAGCATGAACCTCATGGATTATGTTATGTTTACTCACTTTTTGCTAAATCATATTCGCCGAAATTTTGGAATTTCAAAAAGTTGGTATTTTTCAAAAAAATCGATTTTCAAAAATTTGAAATACCACCATATATCAGCTCAAATTGGAAATTTAAAATTTCGGCTATCCTGAAAATCTAATTGAAAAAATTTTAAGTTGAGCGAGTCTCGAGTAATAACCAGTCAAATTTGCAAAAAGCGGCAAACAGTAAAGGAAATGGAAAAACGAAATTTTGGAATAAAATGTTTACTTCTCAACCGATTTTTTTCGTTATTGTGTGACAATCGATGCGTTTCGACGGGAAAATTTTTCTGAACGAATTGAGCTGAATAGCCTGAACAGTCCGAAAAAAATTCCCCGAAAAACCGATATTTTAAAATTTTTGAAATTTTAAAAAAATTTTAAATTTTACAAAAAATGTTCATGTCGCCGCAAGGATTCGGAAAATATATGTGTTTTTATGGGGTTACGACGTATACTGAGTTCACTGGAGGCCTTACAAATTTTGTACACACATTTTTGTGTCAGACTTTAGTTCATTGGATAGCCCAGACGTTTCGCTTTTTGATATATAATTTTCACATGTTTCTTAAAGGGGGCGGTTTTTACAAACAATCTCCCATGTAGCAAACAATGGCACTTTTTCAGCGAGTGTCATCATGGTAAATGTGTTTTTGCTGCTTATGGACTCATTAACAGCAGAAACTCGATAATTTTGTATGATAGTAAAGACCCGACTCTACAACATGCCTAAAAAAGATTTACGTAGGTCCTGCCTTGCTTCTTTTAGGTAGGTTCCCAAATTTTGCTTCCGGAACGGGTCAAGTTACCCCCGTGAGTCAAAATAGCCCCGGTCGACCGTATTATAATACGTGTTTTGCACTAAAAAATGGAAAGTACAAATTACCCTATTTGGTCTACTTTGACCACCTTCTGCATTATTTATTTATTTTTTTATTAAACAAGCATTGCGCCTTAAATATTATTGGGTTGCCGCTTTTTCAACAAAAAGGCAACCCTTTAACTTGGGTATGTCCGTTATTTATTATTTATTTATTTATTATTATTATTCTCCGGATTCTTGTCCCCCTCTATCTCGCGATTGGAAGGGGTAGAGAGGTGGTTGATACCTCATTTTAAAGGTCTTGACTTGAACTGCTCCCGGAAGCGCAGGGGAGCCCCGGGGGAGCAGAGGTGCTCCCGGAGCAGCCCCGTGAGTAAAAATGAGTAAAATAAAAAAGTTGTCCAAATGAGCTAATTTTGGTATCATTCGAAAGCTCTCGGCGAGCAATGAAAAAGTGTAATTGGGTTAAGGCCTGAAAATGCACTCATTTTGAGTTATGAGGCGACAAATAGTTAAAAATGGCCAAAAGCGGCCAAAATGGCTCAAAATTGAAAGTTCTCAGATCGGTCTCATATCGGTGTCATTCGAAAGCTCTCGTTGCGTAGATAAAATGTTGTAATAGGGCCAAAGCACCAAAATGTACAGAAAATGAGTTACGGGGCCTCAAAGGGGTCAAATATGGCCAAAGCCGGCCAAAACGGGTCAAAATCAAAAGTTATGGAAAACGACAATATGGGTATCAATCGAAAGATCTCTTTGAGTATATAAAAAGTTGTGATAGGGACAAGGAGTAAAATTGTAGGCTAATTGACTTATCTTGTTTATAAGAGGAAAAATGCAGCGGCAACCCGTTCATGCCACTTTGCTTGTTGTAATTTCAACGAATGCTCTGTAAAAATTCCACGAAGGTCACGAAATAGAAAAATTTCTCAGCTTCTGGGGGGCTCCGCCCCCCATACCCCCGGAAAAATTTTGCATTCCCCCCCCCGAAATTTTTTTCTGGCTACGCTTCGCTAGTGCTGTGTCGTAATCTATGGCTTTCTATATATACCGATTGACTATTAAAACATGGTCGAAACTTAACCATAAATCACAAAGACAAGATAGAGTGGGGGTTTGGGGGCAGTAGCCCCCAAAATCTGAAATTTTTTGAAAAATCACCGTTAAAACGTATATAATAGAAACTTTGCATTCTTTTTTAATTTGAGTACTGCTTCCACATTTTGGCTTGGTCATTTCTTTGTCATTTTTATTTTGGCGTCGTCAAAACTATTGTTCATTTCTGCAAACGACGCTATTTTTCCCAAAAACCTAGCTCGCGGGAATGCATATGCAAAAAACTCGTCATGATTTAAAGCTTAAAATGAGCTAAAATGCCACAAATTAATTAGCTAAACCTGAGAAGTCGAAACCCTATAACCTATCCAGATGGAGCCAGCATGCAAAAGAGGGAGGGGAACTATATATAACAATGGCAGAACTGTAATTATATATGCTATCTAGGGATGGGCGCGGAAAAAAAGGACTGGAAAAAAAGGTTTTTTCCGTTTTTTTCCATTTTTTCCGACGGAGTGGAAAAAATGGAAAAATATTCCTAACGTTATTTTGACGATTTTTACAGTGAAGTATCATGTTTTGTGAACTTTTCCAGCAATTTCACACTATTTACAAACTTTTCCATGAGTCATAGTAGGTGGGTCATAAGTCATGTGAGTCATAGTAGTCTTTTTGAAGCCATGTACCATGGTACAGCCGTGCTGCTATTTGAGGGGACAAAATTTTCTTTCTTTTTCTTTTTCTTGGGAAAGGACATTTCAGTGGCACAAGTTGAAAGTGGACAGACAGTTTCTGATGTATATACCTCCCTGTGACAGATACATTTAGACAAAATCAACGTATAAACACCATTTATAAATATATACGTATACGTAATGATACTAAATTCTCTGCAATTTTTGCCTTAGCTATGTATCAACCCCTACCCAGAGTATAGGATTTTATGTTAAGAAGAAACTGGCAAGAGACGGCTTCCTCACATTATGTTTGCACTTTGTATTAAAAATCAATTCATGCGGAGAACTGCAGAAGAAAAGTAACCAAGTCTCATACATAAACAAAAAGTTTCACATATATCAACATTAACGCAACAAAACTTGGACATATTATACTGAGCTTATTCTAGTGGGGGGAGTGGGGCCCCCATAAACACCCTTCCCCCCCCAAAAAATCGTTCCCCCAAAAAAGTGGGCGCCCCTTTTGCTACCAAATTTTGCCCTGAAAAAATCGCTCAGAAGGCCAAATTTTCAAAAATTTTTCGGCTTCGCCAGAGTTTTAATCAATTTTTGCCCTTTTTAACACTAAATCTATCTGCTTATTTTTGCTATAAAAATCAACTTTTATAGTATATATATATGCCAGAAAAATAGCGCTATTTTTACCATATTTTTCGAAAAATTTCCCCCCCCCAAAATTCCTTGCCCCTCGGACTTTTGGGGGAGGCAAGGAGCCCAAGAAAAAATCCCTAGAATAGCCCAGTCACATACATACATATATATCATATATATACGTATATATATAATATACACACATATATATATTATTGCGACATTGTATCAGCTTAAGGGGAGGGCGACTAAACATTTGCCCCAACTTTCTTTGATCGGCTCTGTTTTTGCATGTATATACACTACGTGCGTGGTCAAAAATACTTGGTTATTGGTTCTTAGCTGGCGTTATTAGTAGGTCGCCAGCCACCCGAGAACTGGTCCGACCCCCCCCCCCCACTTTTTGTGACATCCACTATAAATATAAACTAAAACATTTCTCTTTGATGTTTGGTTCAATGAACACATCTACGCTTAGAGAAGACATATTGGGTAATATACACTAGGGATGCACCGGGGCCTGGCCCTGGCCCCGGGGTCAGGCCCCAGCCCCGGTAGTCAGGCCTCGGTACCGACCGGGGCCAAAAATTAGCTAAATTTTGTAAATTCTTGACATTTTTTGACCAAAATTTTGAATTTTCGAAAGTCAAAAAGTGTTACAAATCGTTTGTTTTCTGGCCGATATGAATGAAAACAGCAATGACAAACGTTTGTCTATATATACGTTTATATCAAAAATTATTACAAAATTTGGATTTTCAAGAAAATTTTTGAAAATTTTCGATTTGGACCCCCGAATTGCCAGGCCCCGGCCCCGATACCGGGGCCAAGGTGGCCCCGGCCCCAGTAGTGGCGGCTACAGTGCATCTCTAATATACACATAGCATTCGCTTTGCTGTAATCCTAATAGTTAGAGAGCATATTAGCCAAAACTTGAAGAATTGAATTTGGAAAATTGTTACCGCCGAATCAAAAAATTCAATTCTGGTACAACCCCGGAATCTGAAATTTGGTGTGAACATACACCCCGTAGATCTACAAAATTATGCCATATATGAAGGAATTCTGTCCAGGCATTATAGTTTTATATATATCTGGGTTTTCTTTAGTGGAGGGACTCGTCCCTCCCCCTTTTTGGGCTTCCCCCCACTTTTTGGGGCTCCCCCCACTCACTATAAGGTGTCCAGAAAATGCATTTTTGGTCAATATTTTCAAAAATTTTCCGGCTTTCTCGGAATTTTCTGGTCAAAAATCGTCAATTTTGGTACTAAAACTTGAAGTTTGAGCACATTCGAGCTTATGTAGTTGTAGCAGTACATATACGAAGAAAACATGCAATTTTATTTTTCGATATTTTAGGCATTTTTACCGCATTTTATTCCCCCACTTTTGGCCTCCCCCCTGTTTCTCCTAAAATCCAAAACTGTTCCTGAATACTCTCAAATCGAAATCCCACACAATTACATATAAAAGAACAAAAATACACCTTCGTCACATGTAAAATGCATATGAGTCAGGCAGGCTGTACAAACGTGGTTTTTCGTTAGTGGGGTGAGGGGCGCCAACCCACGTTTTGGGCTTCCCACCATTCACTACGTATAAGGTGACCAGAAAATACCGAATTTTAAGGATTTTTGGTCAAAAATCGTTATTTTGGGATCAAGTAAACAATCTCCCCCCCAGCCTCAATTGGGGGGGAGATAGTTTACTTGATGTTAACTTTAGCAAAACGTAACCAATTTAGCTCAAATTTTGTGTGGATGCATTCCAACACATGTCTGATTGATTGGTAATAAAATTTTAAAATTTTAAAAATTTTAAATTTTTAAGTTTTTTAAGGGGGGACCAAGGGGAATCAAAATATTTTTTGTCGTCAATTTTGCTGTAACATTGTATATAGGGGTTTTCGGGGTCGTAGAACACGAATCTGAAGTCCGTTTTTCGATTCAGCTTTTCGTTAGTTCAGTACAAGCTTACATCTTAAGCTTACTACTTTAGCTTATACTGAGCTAACGAAAAGCCGAATCGAAAAACCGAGTTCAGATTCGTGTTCTACGAGCCCGAGAACCCCTATATACAATGTTTCAACAAAACTGACGACAAAAATTTTTTGATTCCCCTTGGTCCCCCCTTAAAAAAATTAAAAATTTAAATTTTTTAAAATTTTAAAATTTTATTACCAATCAATCAGACATGTGTTGGAATGCATCCACACAAAATTTGAGCTAAATTGGTTAAGTTCTGAAAGATTTATAGCGTTGGGGGGAGATAGTTTACTTGAGAATTTGGGGGGGAAATTGTTTACTTGATCCTTTTGGATCAAGTAAACAATCTCCCCCCCCAGCCTCAATTGGGGGGGAGATAGTTTACTTGATGTTAACTTTAGCAAAACGTAACCAATTTAGCTCAAATTTTGTGTGGATGCATTCCAACACATGTCTGATTGATTGGTAATAAAATTTTAAAATTTTAAAAATTTTAAATTTTTAAGTTTTTTAAGGGGGGACCAAGGGGAATCAAAATATTTTTTGTCGTCAATTTTGCTGTAACATTGTATATAGGGGTTTTCGGGGTCGTAGAACACGAATCTGAAGTCCGTTTTTCGATTCAGCTTTTCGTTAGTTCAGTACAAGCTTACATCTTAAGCTTACTACTTTAGCTTATACTGAGCTAACGGAAAGCTGAATCGAAAAACGGACTTCAGATTCGTGTTCTACGACCCCGAAAACCCCTATAAACAATGTTTCAGCAAAATTGACGACAAAAATTTTTTGATTCCCCTTGGTCCCCCCTTAAAAAAATTAAAAATTTAAATTTTTTAAAATTTTAAAATTTTATTACCAATCAATCAGACATGTGTTGGAATGCATCCACACAAAATTTGAGCTAAATTGGTTAAGCATTGAAAGATTTATAGCGTTGGGGGGGAGATAGTTTACTTGAGAATTTGGGGGGGAAATTGTTTACTTGATCCTTATTTTGATACTAAAACTTAATTTTTGAGCACTTTCGAGCTTAGTTGTAGCAGTATACGTAGATACGTAGCACATTGCGCATTTTATTCCCCCACTTTTGGCCTCCCCCCCACTTTTTTGGCTTAGAGAAACCCAGTTTATTCCATCTGAAACATGAAAATGCGGCAAAAACCACCGGCAAAAAGTGAATTTTTGCAGAGTAGTAGTATATATTTTTGAATTTTGGAATTTAGAATTATATATTGAAAGGGGTAGTAGTCACAGTAATTTATGCAATATATATACGTATATACATAATACCCTGCCTATACATCTACGACACACGTATGCATCCTTCAGGTTAAGTTTAAAATAGAAATAGGCATAAATATGCTAAATGTAAAAGGGCACAATGTTGTCCCGTTGGTCACGGGCAGAATCCGCCCTCCAGACCCCCCGTTGTATTTTGCCTTGGACCCCCCCTTTTCAAAATCCTGGGTGCGGGGCGCGGGCCTGCCCGTAGGTCTACAAAATTATGCCAAATATGAAGGGATTCTGCCCAGGCATTATAGTTTTATTTCACTTGAAACATGAAAAAGTGGTAACAACCGCCAAAAAGCGAATTTTTGAAGAGGGCAGGCCCGCACCCAGGATTTTGAAAAGGGGGGGGGGTACAAGGTAAAACGCAACGGGGGGTCTGGGGGGCGGGGCCCCCAGAAGCTGAAGAATTTTTGCATTTGTGCCCAAAAACAGTACATTGGACGTTTATTTCTTGCAAAAAGTAGGCGCGAAAATTTTTTAAAAATAGCAGTTTTTGCCAGCAAAAATTTTCCATTTTGTCATCCCAAAAGGGGGGGTCTAGACCCCTTGAACCCCCCCCTGGGTGCGGCCTTGGAAGAGGGATAGTATATATTTTTGAATTTTAGAATTATTGAGATGGGGTAGTATTCACAGTAAATTCAGTAGCTGTATATATATATATATATATATATATATATATATATATATATATATATACCTAACACCCTGCCTATCTACGACACACGTACGCGTCCTTAAGGTTAAGTTTAAAATAGAAGTCAGCATAATTATGCGAAATATAAAAGGGCACAATGTTGTCACGTTTTATCCCAAGCTAGTCAGCCCCGGAGCAGTGCACATTTATTTTCCGACTGCAACAGCAACGGCGTCAAGCTGTTAACAACTGTTTTGCTAGTTGGCTATATACCTACTCGCTGCTGTATCTATCTGAAGCTACGCACACAGCAAATTATGCTCCAAGTCCAAACAGGAGACGAAGCAATGCATTAATCAGCTATATTAGAAAGGGACCAAACCTTAGTCCATAAATTATTATAATATACGAGCATATATATATATGTACGTAGTATACGTATACAAAGAGTAGGAATTTCACTCATCTATAATATAATATCTAAGTTTCGCTGGAAAGCTAAGTTTATGACAACGCAATGTTTAAATGCTGACACCCCTGTGTAGGTACGTATGGTTCTATCTTTGCTGCCGCAAGATGTTAAAATTAAATACATATGTAACATATATACGTAGACAGAACTTCACACACATTTTGTAGAATTCCTCGTGTGCATCGCTCATACCACGTATACGCAAAAGTTAGTACAAACAGAATGTCTATATAAGAGGTATCAAGACTGCACGCACCGCAATCGCAACGAAATTATTTTCAAGCCAACACTCATACGAGTATACACGTATTAATGCATTGCAAGTTGCAACCATAGAGAATTAACATCATAGAACATTCTACGTACTCACAATGCACGTAGGTAAGGTGAAAACGAAAGCAAATCTTCAAAGAACTTGCGAACAACAGAGTGGGTGAGTTGTACTGCAAGAAAAGGAATTATTGTAAAGAATTAGACGACCACCTCAAATTCAGGCTTCATAATCTACAAGAGTACCTACGAAAACTGCATTGATACTGAACAGTCAATGCTAACATTTAGGAAAAAATATGTATTACAAATACGTCTGAAAACTACGTCGTAGTAGAGTTAGTATAGCAGTCAGTAAAGTGCGGCATTGCATCAGTATATACAGTATGGCATGACTTGCCGCTTATAGGATATCCTTTGTAGACCTAGGGCCAGTTTCATAAAAGTTGTCAAGTCCGCGAGTCGTCGAGTAGCCATTTACTCGCATTACATTATTTCTTTGCAATTAATGGCCGTAATGGCCGAGTGGTAAGGTGTTCGACTAAAGATCTGACGGTCCTAGGTTCGAACCCCCGCTGCCACAAGGCTTTCACAAATCCCCTTGAGCAAGGGACTAAGCACATATCGGTTCGCCGTGGGCTCCAGCCTACCCAGCTGTCTATCCTTAACTGGTCGGTAAATGGGTACCACTGCGGTGGGAAGGTAACAGGAGTCTGTGTTCTGGCGTAATGCCTGATGAAGGGCTGGCCCCCCTTCCACAGATGTAGTCAACATTAGAGTTGTCGCTCCTGGCTTCGGGCTGTGAATCCGGAGATAAGCACCGGCACCCTATAACCTTCTGTAGGTTGGAGTTCTCTCCAGGGGTCACTTTACCTTTACCTTACCTTTACCTTTGCAATTAAAAACTAAACAGCAGTCACTGAAGTTTAATTTCTCTGGTCGGAGTAATTAGCAGGACAATGTAAAATAGTTCCACGGTAGAAATATTAAGCTTTTTAAAATTTTCTAAAAATTTGTCGAGTAAAATTTTTACATTGAAAAGTTCTCGAGTCAAATTTGACTAGAGAACTCGACTCGAAAACTAGCAGCTATTTTTCAACAGTACTCGCGTTTCAGGGTCACAAGTCACCGCCGTTTCCAGCATAAATCAGCTACTCGACTCGACGACTCGACAAAGTTTTATGAAACTGGCCCCCTAGTCTACCTGTCTATTGTGTATGAATCTAGTACGACGCTGGGAATCAGTATTTATGTTAGCTACTTTTCTGGTTGCGGTTAGCTCCACTGCCTACAGGTGGGTAGATTTTTGGAGAATTCAGCAGTTTTTGGCACTTTGTTATAAACAGAGGGCAGACAGAACGTCCCATGAAAAAATTATGAAAGATTTTGGCCAAATTTTTTAAAATTTGTCAAGGTTATTATTCAAAAATCAAGAGATAGATAAAGCTTTGTGACCAATATTTAGTAATTTAACTGTCGACTGGCCTGTTTAGAGACGTTTTTGTGTGCACCTTGCTATAAACGGGCAGATCGATAGACTAATGAAACGTTAGGTTTTGCTGAAAATTTATTCTTCTTCGTCCTGGGCATTCTGGGCAAACTCAATATTGTTGAGGCAGAGCGACAAATTTTTCAACGTTATTATTCAAGAATCAAAAGTTCTCATAGAACACAGTGATGAATACTTAAAAGCATTCTCAACTTAAGAAAAATCAAAAATTTCAACAGCTGTTTATAGTACTCAAATTCTAGGGGTCTCGGGCCGTGAACCCTCCCCGCTGGTCTTCCAAACGTCCCCCTAAGAGAAAAGTTAGCTACAGCACCGTAAGTAACGTACATAGACGTTTCTGTAATTCCAGCTTAATTAAAAGTTGCCCCCTCCCGATGACTTTCCTGTAAAATATTGTAGTTCAACCAAAGAACAACCCCTCATTTACTACTACAGATTCACGGCCAGAAGTTATCATGGTGGTACACTCAAACTTTCAACAGCTAGATGCCATCAACAATAGTCAATAGTTAACACAAGTATTCATCCATGAATTTGCAGATTTTAAACGTAGATACAAACTAACCGCCGGAATCAGAAGCTTTTTCACTTCTTCCTTTGCATGATCTATTTTGACTTTGGCTCTGTTCTCGGTGTCCTCACAGCTAACCAAAACGTGTAGTTCTTCATTCAAATGTTCCCAGTTCGGTTTGCCACGATTTTGCTCCTCCTAAAGGCAGTTTAATTCACAACAATTCATAAAGGAATGCATTCGGCGCAAGTACATGTTTTATGCACAATAAGGTTATATATCTTAATGAATGAATGAATGAAAAGGAAGCTTCTCATAAATTCATTGTAGCCAAAAACAACAGAGTTTCTGTGATTTTTGTGAATTTTAGACCACTAGCCCACTAGCCTACTAGCCCTCGCCATACTGTGAAGCTCACTAACACTTCAAACCTCATTCAAACTTTTTCTCCAGAGAAAACACAGATAGAGATAACCATCCTCAAGTGCCACCTGATAATATACCTTTTGCTTGTCACGCATTGAGCCTTTTCCTCGAATCATGATTTTGCATCCCGTTTCCTGCTCCAGCTGTTTCGCTGTCATACCGCGAGGACCCAAAATTCTTCCAACAAAATTGTACTAAAACAATAAACGTAAGACTTTGTACTTGACAGCTAAAAGATTATAACTATAGACGAAAAGAATGAGCAGCCTACTAAGGTCATAGCGGGAGCAATCAATAAAGCTGATGTTTCCCGCTAAAATCCAAAACTGTTGCTGAATACACTCAAATCGAAATCCCACACAATGACAAATAAAAGAAGCAAAATGCTCCTTCGTCACATGTAAAATTTGAATACTTTCAGGCAGGCTGTACTGGGGTTTTTAGGCAAAAATAAGTGGGGGGCGGGAAAGAGTGGGGGGGACGCCCCCCCCCACTAGTGGGGGGAGGTCCAAAAGTGGGGGGGAATAAAATGAGCTAAAAATGCCACAAATACAGTATTAAAAGCCTGTTTTCTACATATACGTACTGCTATAACCAAGCATAAAAGTGCACAAAAATTACGTTTTGGCACCAAAATAGACGATTTTCGACCAACCAAAAATCCTAAAAATTTGGCAATTTCTGGGCACCTTAGGGTGAGTGGGGGCGGCAGCCCAAAAAAAGTAGGGGGGGAACGAGTGGGGGGAAGAGGTCGAGACCCCAGCTGTATAAACAAATCTGGTTTTTCTTTAGAGGGGAAGGGGTGGAGAGTGCCCCCCCCCACTTTTTGGGCTTCCCCACATTCTCTATAAGGTGGCCAAAAAATGCCGAATTTTAAGGATTTTTTGGTCAAAAATCGTATATATATACATACATATATATATATATATATATATATA
>JASAND010021451.1:0-30219 GCA_030248195.1 Trissonchulus latispiculum | reverse complement strand
CTGACTCAGAGCCATGTGGGGAAAGCATTACGTATGTGAGAGTAGTGTGTCATAGTGTTCCGAGAATACAGTAGGTGTACTATAGTAAGCCTGGAAATAGTAGGTGCTACGGTGTTTAGGAAACATCAGCTTGCATGTACAGTTAAACTTGAGGTGTCGCAGTTCACTTCGTTCTGTCCATTTCTTTCAAGCCACAATGTTAACATGTTATTTCTATTCATTCGTTTTTTCTTTAATATGATGACCTGATGATCTTTAAGAAGGCTATCAGACGCCAATATGAGCCTCGTTGTAGGACAGGCTCATATGTTAGGCCGTTGTAACTTGTTTTCCTAAATTTACAACCTCAACGCCACTCATATGAATTTTACAGTCTAGTTTCCGTGTTTGTACAACCTGCCTGAGAGTACTCATATGTATTTTACTTGTGACGAAGGAGCACTTTTGAGCTCGTTTTCCATTCTTTTACATACTGTATGCGCAAAAAAGAACCAACATAATATATTTCCGAACACTAAGGCAAGCAGATACTATTTTGACCACTTTTGGAAAACTTCATATTTGACCCAAAATCGCCTAAGTCCCCACCCCACCACAGCACTCTACAGCCACTTTGAGCATGCAATACTAAGATAAAAATTGCTCACCTCACTTATGGCTTCATTTGGTACCAAATTTGACCACTTTTTAAAATTTCATTTTTTGACCGAAAATCGCCAAGTCCCCACCCCCCACCCCACCCCCACAACACCTACAGCCACTTTGAGCATGCAATCTATGACAAAAGCTAGCTCAGCTCACTTAGGGCTTTCATTTGATACCAAATTTGACCACTTTTGAAAATTTCATTTTGGACCACCTGACCCCTTACCGACCTGGACCTCTGACGGTCAAGTGGAGCTAGCCCAGCAAATGGGTGCGTTGTGCAGCAAAACGCGGACACCGGAGTGAGCTGGGCGCACCAGAAAACCTATACAGAGAAAGTTTTGAGGAGGCCAAGAGAGCCTAGCATGGACCTCCAGGAAACGGTGGCCGACACGACCCTCCAGACGACAAAGTGGAACCAGCCCAGCAAGATGGATGAGTCAATCGGCAAAACGGACACTCGGATATGAGCTGGCACCAGAAAAACCCATATAGAGAAAGTTTTGAGAGGCCAAGTAGAGCCTAGGGATGGACCTCCAGGAAATGGTTGCCGACATGACCCCTTCAGACGGCAAAAGTGGAACCAGCTCAGCAACTTGGGTCGTCACAGAAAAAATGATATCAGGGAATCGATTCGTCTCGTCCGCAAAAACCTTTGTATGCAAGATTTGAGGTTTCCAGGTCGCAAAATAAGCGAAAACTAAGTTCAAAGTTGGACCCAAAATTCACCAACTCTGGTAGGCCAGTGCCCAAAATTGGCGCTCACGACCGGAAAATCATATAGCAATTGAACGACCCTGATAGGTGTCCTATCCAGCCATATACGCAGTATTGCCCCCATATGCTCCAGTCTGACTTATTACGGCGCCTTTGAAGCATACTTTTTGGCCATTTGCTAACGTTTTGGCCGGGATTTTACCGCCAAAAATTTTTTCTGCTCTGGGAGTGTAAAACTAGCCTATCGGCTTATTTTTGTTGCGTACTCCAAGAATATATATGGTTTTCAGGCAAAAATTTTTCTATCTGTCGTTATTAAAGCAACAAAACTCTACCAGACGTCAAAGCCTAGGTGAACCAGGTTGGCAGTTTGGCCCCCTGCAGGACCCCCCCCACGGAAGTAGGCCAGGTACCCCCTACCCGGTTCAACCATTCTCCCAAGTCGAGCCCAAACCCCCTCCCTCTAAAATTGGGTCCAACCACGGGCAAAAATGCAAAATTTTGAAAAAAATTTTTTGTACTTTCTGAAAATTTTTTGAAAAAAATTCGAAAAAATGGATGTATATAAATCAGCTATACAACAGCTAAAGACTGGATATTTATAGTACTCAAAAGGTATACGCAATTATAAACCAAAATCTGGGCTAATTTAGCATATTTTAGCACAAATTTGTCAATTTTCAAGCTTCGCATACGAAAACTATCGACAGAAGCTTTGAGTATGTTTTATGTACAGTACATCGAAAAAGGAGCATTTTTTAGCCAAAAAAACCTTGGGTACAAGCTTAGGGGAGGTCTCCTTCCCAAATTTCGGATTTTGGTGGGGGTCCTCCGAGTCAAATTTGGACCTTCTACCCCCCCTCAACCCAAAACAGGTGGTACACCTATGTGTCAAAGCGGAGAACCGGAAAAAAACATCACTCTCGTAAGCGATTTTTGGCGCAACTTTTTAACGGAAAGTGGTACGTGGATGAAACTTCGCACACATACTAAACTCGACACGTACAATTTTTTGCGCACACATCCGCGCAGGATCTGCGCAGGAATCTGCGCAGCTTCTGCGCAGCCTTGTTTTACACGGTCATTCGACCATTTTCAATCATATTATATGTACACTAGTGATGTGCGCTGAGAAAAAGGGTCTCGGGGTATTTTGGTGGAGAACCGGACTGTTAAATAGTTTGAATAGTAAATGCCCCACAATCCGCGGAAAATTTGGTCGCATTTTTGCAAAAATCCACATTTTAAACATTACAGCCTATGGGATATATATTAATTGGAAAATAACCATGCCTCGGTTAATTATCCACTGTGTGACTTTCAAATGGACACTATTCGATAAGCCTTCTTAGCTCAGTAATAGTCGATTATTTAGTTTCAGCGAAAGTATTGTGGGTTTTAAAGCTTCAATACAAAAATCTGTTACATCTCACGAAAGCAAAAAGCCTGGAAAGTTGCTCCCAAAATCAAAAATGCAGAGCTCAATGGGACATTCTGTGTGCATAAGTTTGTTTGGCTTTAGTGTAGATTTGATTTTTCAGTGTCTGGGATTCCCCTCCCCCCCACAGGGTGCTTAGTTCCGAATATCCAACTATGACATAATTTTAACATTAGACAGTGGTTTTCAACTCAAAAACTTGATTGCTGTTTTAAGTCCAAAATAATAAGGTCGTCACTGTAAAAGAAGATGTAAACGTGTAAATATTGCACCTAATATTATTAGGATTATTATTAGGATGATTATTATCCTTTTTCGACCTCCCCCAAACCCCACGCCATAGTTTCCACCAGTTTGGGTTGGGGGGGTAGAAGGTCCAAATTTGGCTCGGGGGACCCCACCAAAATCCGACATTTGGGGGACCTCCCCTAAACTGTACCCAAGTTTTTTTACCTAAAAATCCTCCTTTTTCGATGTACAGTACATTAAACGTACTCAAAAGCTTCTGCCAATAGTTTTCGTATGCGAAAACAGTGCTTGAAAATTGACAAATTTGTGCTAAAATATGCTTAAATTAGCCCAGATTCTGGTTTATAATTGCGTATATTACCTTTTAATTGCTGTAAATAACCATCTTTAGCTGTTTATAGCTGATTTATATACATCCATTTTTTCGAATTTTTTTCAAAAATTTTCAGAAATTGCAAAAAATTTTTTCAAAAAATTTTGCATTTTTTACTTGGTTTGGACCCAGTTTTAGGGGGGGAGGGGGGTTTGAGCTCGGCTTGGGGGGAGTAGTTGAGACCGGGTAGGGGGGGGTCTGGCCTCTCCGTGGGGGGGTCTCACAGGGGGTAAACTGTAGCCTGGTTCACCTATGCTTTGACGTCTGGTAAGGGGGTTTTGTAGCTTTAATAACAACAGATAGAAAAATTTTTGCCTATGAAAACCATATATATTCTTGGAGTACGCAACAAAAATAAGCCGATAGGCTAGTTTTTATGCCTCCCAGAGCCGGAAAAAATTTTTGGCGGGGGGCCAAAGTCGGCCAAAACGTTAAAATGGCCAAAAAGTATGCTTCAAAGGCGCCGTAATAAGTCAGACTGGGCTATATATGGGGCAATACTGCCTATATGGCTGAATAGGACACATATCAGGGTCGTTCAATTGCTATATGATTTTCCGGTCGTGAGCGTAATTTTTGGGTACTGGCCTGCCAAAGTTGGTGAATTTTGGGTCCAACTTTGAACTTAGTTTTTTCGCTTATTTTGCGACCTGGAAGCCTCAAATCTTGCATACAAAGGTTTTTGCGGACGGAGAATCGATTCCCGCTATCAGTTTTTCTGCCCGACTGACCCAAGTTGCTGGGCTGGTTCCACTTTGCCGTCTGGAGGGTCATGTCGGCAACCGTTTCCTGGAGGTCCATACTAGGCTCTACTTGGCCTCTCAAAACTTTCTCTATATGGGTTTTCTGGTGCGCCCAGCTCATATCCGGTGTCCGTTTTGCCGACCGACTCATCCATCTTGCTGGGCTGGTTCCACTTTGTCGTCTGGAGGGTCATGTCGGCAACCGTTTCCTGGAGGTCCATACTAGGCTCTACTTGGCCTCTCAAAACTTTCTCTATATGGGTTTTCTGGTGCGCCCAGCTCATTTCCGGTGTCCGTTTTGCTGTACAACGCACCCATTTTGCTGGGCTAGCTCCACTTGACCGTCAGAGGGGTCAGGTCGGTAAGGGGTCAGGTGGTCCAAAATGAAATTTTTCAAAAGTGGTCAAATTTGGTATCAAATGAAAGCCCTAAGTGAGCTGAGCAACTTTTGTCATAGAATTGCATGCTCAAAGTGGCTGTAGAGTGCTGTGGTGGGGTGGGGTGGGGACTTGGCGATTTTCGGTCAAAAATGAAATTTTAAAAAAGTGGTCAAATTTGGTACCAAATGAAAGCCCTAAGTGAGGTGAGCAATTTTTATCATAGAATTGCATGCTCAAAGTGGCTGTAGAGTGCTGTGGTGGGGTGGGGACTTAGGCGATTTTGGGTCAAATATGAAGTTTTCCAAAAGTGGTCAAAATAGTATCTGCTTGCGCATGGTGTTCGGAAATATATTATGTTGGTTCTTTTTTGCGCATACATATGTAAAAGAATGGAAAACAAGAACCAAAAATGCTCCTTCGTCGCATGTAAAATACATATGAGTACTCTCAGGCAGGTTGTACAAACACGGAAACTAGACTGTAAAATGCATATGAGTGGCGTTGAGGTTGTAAATTAAGGAAAACAAGTTGCAACGGCTTAACATATGAGCCTGTCCTACAACGAGGCTCATATTGGCGTCACAGTAGCCTTCTTAAAGATCATCAGGTCATCATATTAAAGAAAAAACGAATGAATAGAAATAACATGTTAACATTGTGGCTTGAAAGAAATGGACAGAACGAAGTGAACTGCGACACCTCAAGTTTAACTGTACATGCAAGCTGATGTTTCCCTAAACACCGTGGCACCTACTATTTCCGGAAGCACTATAGTACACCTACTGTATTCTCGGAACACTATGACACACTACTCTCACATACGTAATGCTTTCCCCACATGGCTCTGAGTCAGAGCGCAGAGTGTCATGCCGTATAATGCGTATGCACAGTGTCTCAGCGACAAGGTGTGTGAAGGACAATTTTGTAATGAAAAGCTTTACGTGCTATTTATATGAAGGTCAAATATCGACAAATTATATTATGACATACGTACGCCAATATGAGCCTCGTTGTAGGACAGGCTCATATGTTAAGCCGTTGCAACTTGTTTTCCTTAATTTACAACCTCAACGCCACTCATATGCATTTTACAGGCTAGTTTCCGTGTTTGTACAACCTTCCTGAGAGTACTCATATGTATTTTACATGCGACGAAGGAGCATTTTTGGTTCTTGTATATATAAGATGGACAAAAACACATGCTATACTTTACTACAGGAGTTTGCCCCATGCGAGACCCACCCCAGGAGAAGGCCAGACCCCCCTCCCCCCTACACGACCGCAACTACTCCCCCAAAGCCGAGCTCAACCTCCCTCTCCCCCTAAAATGGGGTCCAAAGAAAAGGAAAACTGCAAAATTTTTGGAATTTTTCAAACATTTTCTGAAAAACTTGGCTAGAAAGAGGTAAAAACGCTAAAAAATAAGTTTTAAACGCAATAGATTTGATTAGATTTATGTCAAAAATGGTAGATTTTATGTCGAAAAGGGCCATTTTTAGCTTAAAAAAATTAGGATACAGTTTGAGTACAATTTTTTTAGTGATGCACCGGGGCCGCCACTACCGGGGCCGGGGCCTGGAAATCGGGGGTCCAAATTGAGAATTTCAAAAATTTTCTGGAAAATTTAAATTTTGCAATAATTTTTGATATACAAACGTTACTATCGTAGTTTTCATTCATATCGTCGGGAAAACAAACGATTTGAAACACTTTTTGAAATTCAAAATTTTGGTCAAAAAATGTCAAAAATTTACAAAATTTTGCTAATTTTTGGCCAGTACCGGGGCCTGACCACCGGCGCCGGGGCCGCGGCCAGGCCCCGGTGCATCCCTAAAGTTTTTGTAAAAATTTCCGATTTTTGAGAGTTGAGACCCCCCCAAACTAAGGGAAATTTCTACTTTTTTACAGGGGGGCGGGCGGCCCCCCCCCGAAAATGCCTCCCCCCCCCGAAATCGCCCCCCCCCCCGGATTTTGGTCTGCCCCCTTAATGAGGTCTACATTTTTTCCAAAAATGGTCAAATTTTCAAAATTTTTTAAATTTTTTCGTAATAATGACTCTTTTTACCTTAAATCCTTGCATTTTTGAGAACTTTTTGTGTTTCACCATGCAAAATATGCTAAAAAATACTATTTTTGGCTCATTTTTGCAAAAAAAATCTTCACCCCCGAAAATTTCTTCCCCTCCCCCCGGGCTCGGCCCCCCGGAAACCCCCCCCCCCCCCCGGAAAAAAATCCCTAAAAATACCCTGTTTTACCTCCCCCCCCCAAAACCCAAACAGGTGGTACCCCGACCTATGCATGCAACAGTTGAGATCCCCTGTCATTGATCATTGACATCAGAGATCACTCTGTAGGTTGTTTGTTAGGTTTGATTTGGACTTGTGTAATTTATTACGTTGATTTAGCTAGACGATTCTTTGAATGCACAGTTAGTTGTGTCAGCGTCATGTCGCTTGCTGGACTTCGCAAACAGATAAACAAGGCCAATCAAGTACGTTTGAGCTCTTGTCTCAGTAGCTTTATTTTATGAGTGCCTAATGTTGTCGAGTGACAGTGTCGAACAAGGATGCTCAGATTATGTGCAAAACGAAATTAGACTTGTCGAGTTTTGTAGCAGCCATGTAGAACTACGATGTGTATGTAGAAAATGTTTGCTTTCCCTACCAAAAGTCAAAACCATACTTTTTTATAGTAATATAAGGAGAAATATATATATATATTGGCTAGTTTTTATTCCCCCCAAAGTCGGAGAAAATTTTCGAACGCCGGACAAGATTAGTAAAACGTGTCCAAAATTGTGCTTAACATAAATACGTTTTACTGTATAGCCGTATTATGCATTTTACGGACGACGAACTTATCTTGCTTGACCGGCTACACTTGACCGCCTGAAGATCCGGTTGGCATCTCCAGTGGAGTCCGCCTTGCCGTGGTGGAGATGCTTACGGAAGATTCCTACCAAGTGGTTCCTTCTCGAGCTGCCCCAACCAGGAAGTCCGCCCCATCCCACGTTCCCTATTCCGGGACGGATACCTGGCCCCCCTCCTGCCGGGTTTTTCTGCGCCGAGCGGGGCAAACCGGCCTTCTTCGCTCGGCTTCTGTTAGAGGCCGGAGATGTTGAATCAAAGCCGGATCCGCGGTGGCCATGCGCAGTGTGTGGGCGCCGGTCGGCCGCAACGCTTATGCAATCAAATGCTCAAACTGTAACTACTGGGTCCAGGGCGAGAAAAGCCGTGGTAGTTCCCCTGGAACATTTCGGAAAGGGCTACCCCAAAGCTTTATTGACTCCTACAGTTGCATTGGGTGCACCACTCCCCCTCAACCTCTAACTCCACCATCGCCAACCGTACCATCCATCCCCCAACCACTAGTTGGGGGACAGGCTGCGGCCGGACCGCAACGTCGTGGTCCTGTGCCTAGAAGACATCAGTGGCAACGAAACTGCTGATAGGTTGGCAAAGAATGGCGCGAAACTGTCCCAGACCGTGATCCCCATTGACTATAAATCTGTGACAGCACTCCTACGACGCTCTTTCAATCATATTATATGGAGGACGAATATTACACACGACCGAACTAGGGTTATTTATCATGATAGAGGCCCGGTACCTCTGGCAAACGAAAGGGGACTGTCTAAGAGCAGTCGGGTAGCCGTATCCCAACTGAGAACTGGCAAATCTATGCTGCTTGCGCAGTACAGGCACACTATCAACCCTACCCTACAAAACTCTTCCAATTGCCCGAATTGTTCCGAATCGGAAGAGACCCTGCAACATCTCTTCCTCGAATGTCCCGCAACCGACGCAGTCCGAAACCGGCACCTGGACACTGGGAAAGGCTTGGCCGTCCTACAGGGTATTTTTTACCTGGGGGGGCGCCCGAAATTGACCTACCCCCCGAAAATGCCTTCCCCCCCCCGAAATCGCCTCCTCCCGTCATTTTTGCTTCCCCCTCCCCGTGATTTTTTGGGGGCCCAAATTTTTGCCAAAAATAGGCTAATTTTGAAAAATTGTCCGGCTTCGCCGGAGATTTTTTCTTAAAAATGGCTATTTTTAGCTTAAATCCTGGCATTTTTGAGAACATTTTGCCTTTCTACGTGTCAAACACGCCAAAAAATACCAATTTTTAGCTCATTTTTTGCAAAAATAATCTCCCCCCTAAAATTTCTTCCCCCCGGGAAGCCCCCCCCCCCCCGGAAAAAACCCTAAAAAATACCCTGGTCCTATTTGAGAACCCTCTGGATGTGGTGGGGGCAGTTTCATAAAACTTCTCGAGTTCTCGAGTTCTCAAGTTGCTGGTTGTAAGTCTCGAGTGCGGAACTCAAGTGTTTCATAAACATTTTCCGCAAACTCGAGAAAACTTGCTCAACTTGCAAGGCTACAAGAGAACTTGAGGCCTCAAGTTCAAGTTACTTGAGAACTTGCAACTCGAGAACTTGCAAGCCAAGGAGGATGCTCGTCGCCCTATTCATTCAAATATGCGTGCGGTACATTCAAATGTGCATGTAATATACGCATTGTACATACGATATGCATATGTACATCATAATATAGATGCATATCTAAATGATCACTAAAATTAAAGTTTCAAAACGTAAGTTCTTTTTCAGAAATTTAGAAGCTGACCAATATTTTACAATTTCCATTGCCGGATAGAAAATCGACAAATTTTTATTTTATTTCATTTTTACCCCCAAATTAGATTACAAAAGATTTCAATATATGCATTAAATCCGATTAAGCAATGAAACAAACCTGAAGAAAATGACAAGGTAATGGTGTTGACAATAATGAATGGAAGCATTAAAGGTGCTTTTCAAAGAAAAAATACGTGTCATGCTGTAAGAATGTCTGCTGACTCAGCAGTCGCTTATTAGCTACTCGAGAACTCGAGAAACAAGTTCTCTGGTCAATTTTGACCAGAGAACTTGCAGGCTACTCGAGACTTGCAACTCGAGAACTTGAGAACTTTTATGAAACACGCACTAGACTTTACTGTGGAAACGTTTCCGCAACTTGAGAACTCGAGAACTTGCAACTCGAGAACTCGCAACT
Source organism: Trissonchulus latispiculum (assembly GCA_030248195.1). Lineage (NCBI taxonomy): Eukaryota > Metazoa > Nematoda > Enoplea > Enoplida > Ironidae > Trissonchulus > Trissonchulus latispiculum. The sequence continues at coordinate 20,620 of JASAND010021451.1, read as the reverse complement.
TGAGAAATTTTATGCAACACTTGAGATGTCTAGTCGCGAGTACTCGAGGCCTCAAGTTGCGGATTCCGCAACTCGAGAAGTTTTATGAAACTGCCCCGTGGTCTTCCTCAGGGGTATCGGGCGCCTTTAGCCCGGCTGTATGGATCCGCTCCCGCCAGGCCCCACTGGTGATAATGAAGATCCGGTTGGCAGTCCATTATATATATATATACTACATGTATCATAGGGGTCGCGGCAGCTACCCCTATAATATGTGTGAAGAGTGTCGAGAGGCAGTGTAAAATAAGCTGCGCAGAAGCTGCGCAAAATCATGCGCAGATTTCATGCGCAAATTGTAGAGCACATCGACTTTAGCATTTCTGGGAAGTTTCAGCACCGTATCACTTACCGTTAAAAAGTTGCGCCCCGGACCGGTTATGGCGGCGATGTTTTTTTTCGGTTTCTCCTATTTGATGGTTGTATTGTACATAATGTTCCCCGCTTTCACGTGAACTGCAGCGGTGGGCCAACCTGATGGGCTATAGGGTCTAGTAGTATATACCCTCTAAAGAATTTAAGAATAGCAACTTTTTTGCGCCGCAGCTGCGCCACAGCGCCGCTTCGGCTCTTAGCGAAAAGTGACCATTTTTGTGGTCGTCGCTCAGGCCGAACGTTACTAGCTGGAGCTGATTTCTTTTTATATTCAGAAATTACATATATTGAACTAACTAACGGTCCAGGTTGCGTTTCTCTATCACTTCCCTAGCGACCACAGTGGCCCATCAAAAATGGCGAAAATTCGAAAAGTGAAAAATCGAAATTTCTCGCTATCTATTCAACTTTGAAAGCTCAAATCTTCCACACAATGGTTTTCTGGCACGGTGAATCGATTCTCGCAGTCAGTTTTGCCGTCAGACCCATCCATCTTGCTGGACTGGTTCCAATTTGCCGTCGGGGGGTCAAGTCGGAAACCGCTTCCCGGAGGTCCATAGTTGGCTCTACCTGACCTCTCAAAACTTTGTCTATAGGGGATTTCTGCTGTGCCCAGCTCATTCCCGGTATTCTTTTTTTCCGTCCGACGTATAGCAAGGTTTTCCCATTGTGATAGCCACACATCTCAATGAAGACTTTCTATTTTCTGGCAAGTTGATAAACTCCAGAGCCCAAATCCAATTTCCAATTCCAACCAAACTATATATCTTTTGGCCAGTTTTCTAGCTCTAACTATGACAGAAAGAGAAGGAATAATTCTAAAAAAGAACCTAACTTGGTCAAAGCTAACACACACAATTTCAAGGACAAGACAATACAGAGTAACTAACTATAATGGACAAGAAGAACTACACATTACTTTATTTCTAACTAACCAACAATACAACAATTAATACATATACCAAGAGTACATAATAGAATAAGAGTACGAAACTCTAACGCTGCTATGTACTAAACATGCTTGACATGCTCGGGTAGTTAACTCGGGACCCCCCCCCCCTCGAAAGTCTCGGGTGGGTCCCACCCTACACTAATTACATGCTTTCATATAAGTGTGTGCCTGCTCGCTGATACGCAAATTAACTTAGGCTCACGATAGACATTTTATTAGTAATTTTTAATTAATTAACCATAACTTTAATTCGGTTAATGTAATTAAAAAACTAATTCGACAACTTTGTTAGCATTTTTCTGCTCTTTCCAATGGTATAAAAATTGTTGCACAAAACAAAAATTCGTAAGAATGTAGTCTGCAACAATTTTTATATCGTTGGAAAGAGCAGAAAAAATGCTACAGTTGACGAATTAGTTTTTTAATTGCATTAACTTAATTAAAGTTATAATCAATTATTTAAAAATTACTAATAAAATGCCTATCGTAAGCCTAAACTAATTAGCGAATCAGCGATCCGACACCGACACACACTTATATGTAAGCATGTAATTAGTGTAGGGTGGGGACCCCCCCCCCCGAGTCCTCGGGGGGGGGGGGTCCCGAGCTAAGGACCCGAGCATGTCAAGCATGTTTAGTACATAGTAGCGCAAGTTTCATACTCTTATTCTATTATGTACTCTTGCATATGCTAACTGTTTCTACCGTATGCCTTAGCTCTAGCTATTTGTATTCACTTAAATACTTTACCTAAGTTTCATGTTTAATAAATTCAAATCATTTGACCTAAGAGTTTTACCTAATTGTGTGTTCTTTAATTAGCCACTAATAACTAGGTCAGCTGCAAAACTGCAGAAAATGAACACTGAAACTGCTTTGAACTCTTAAGTTTGGCCAAAGCACTAAGGAATATTCGCAGAAGCTTAGATTTCCTGATAGTCACTCTCTTTACTGATACAAACAATAACTACTATGGATCTAATGAGCTGAGAATAGCAAACCTCTGCAGGGTAGATGACAAAAGATATACTGTAAAAAAGGTATGATAATAAAGCTATCGGTTAAGCGCGAGCCTAACAATTTACAACTAGCTACCAAGAACTATTCTTACTACTACCAAAAGATTAGGTTAAATTTGTTTACTCGAAATCACAAATACTAAATAGGAAATAAGTAGGACATAGGTGGGAAATAAAAGTTGGCTACTGGCATAGTTCTATTCTGAGTAATGATGTGGATCGGATCGGCAAAATCGATCCGATCCGCGACCCGGAGGCCGGATCGGATCGGATCGGATCGGATCCGTAGGTCTGCTGGATCGGTCCGGATCGGATCGGCGATGCGACTTGATATTCCACATTAATTAATTCTGATCTTACGCATATTTCTAACTAAACAAGACTTCAGTGATTGCACCGTTTCTTGGCAAGATGTGTGGTACAATATTTTCCTTCTATCAGTAAAGCTTACTGCTCTGTTTTGTGTTTATCAGGTTTAGCATTTCTTCAACAATTTTATAATTCGAAGTTTCTAACACAATCTTCTAAACTTCTAACGTACATAATGTATGATACATTCTAATATTTCTGAGTCTGACTTAATTCTAACATAAGTCATGTAATAATGCATCTGGTATCGTATCGCAAAGGCAGTACCAAGAGTCCATAATTTATTCCCTTCTATTATAGAAGAAGAGTAAGCCACTAGAGGGCTTCTCTTCTTGGCATTGCGTAACGGTGCTCCGACCACAATACGCGAATGTTCCCCCGTTTGGTGGGGGGGGGGGTCGACAAGCATACCCCCTCCCCATTTGGTGGGGGGGGGCTAGGCAAGAGGGTCCCCGTATGGTTGGGGGGGTGCAAATGGGTGCCCGTTTGGTGGGGGGGGGTAGGCAGAATGAGGTCCCCGTTTAGGGGGGGGGTCGCCAAGTCAGTCTAAGATTGGATGAATCTGATTGGCTGTTGGCGACCCCCCCCCCACAACCCGGGCACCCATTTTCCATACCCCCTCACCAAACGGGGACCTCTCTTTGCTACCCCCCCAACAAACGGGGACCCTTTTGCAAATAGAACAAAAACTACCGTAATCCTCTGCTCTACCCCCCCACCAAACGGGGAGGGGGTCTCTGCAATCTGATTGGCTGTTGGCTACCCCCCCCCCCCCAAACGGGGACCTCTTTTCTGCTACCCCCCCCCACCAAACGGAGGGGGGGGTTGCTTTGCCGAAGAGAGCTACCCCCTCCCCACCAAACGGGGGAACATTCGCGTATTGTGGTCGGAGCACTGTTACGCAATGCCAAGAAGAGGAGCCCTCTAGTGGCTTACTCTTCTTCTTATATATAGTGCAATTATGCACTCTTGGCAGTACCTATCATGTGTTTATGCTGTAAGTATTATTGAAAGCATAGATAAGTGAATTAGTGGACAACTCTGTAACTAATGTTACTACTGCTGCCATATTTTCGGAGTGAAGTTTTAAGGTGCCTTCATAGTCGCGAACGCAGATGTACGCGCGTCTACGCGCTTCTACAAACGTCAATATCATTTTGCGCGCATCAACGCGCGTCGACGTGCGTCGATGCGCGCAAACTGGCATGCTACAAATGGGCGCGTTGACGCGCGTGTTGACCTCCAGTGTCAGCATAGCACCAGGGCGTGATGTCAGGCTTGGAGGCGTCGACGTGCGTCAACGCGCGTCGACGCCTCCAAATATAACATGGCAGTGTAGCGCGTTGACGCGCGTTGACGCGCGTCTAGAGGCGACTGGGACTATGAAATCACCATTACAGTTGAACTTTTTGTGGCTTTATCCCTGTCCAAGAGTCATAATCATCAACGCCTATATAAAATTACTACCACACAGTGATTAGTTCATTTTAGCTGGTATATAGATTAGGCTTCAGTTTCAGATTACGACAGAAAAGTTTCAGTTTGATTTCTTATCTGCGATCCAAACAGCTACAATTTCAGTTCCGGTTTTTCACGTTGGAATTAGTTTTCAAAACTTATAAAGTTTAAGTGGTACGTTAAATTTATATTGAATTATTTTAAGTTCCCATTGCTAAATTTGTTTTAATAAATTTTGTACTAGGCTGTAGCGAGCATCCCATGAGTCATGACTCAATACGTATCCTAAATAAATTTACGTCTTCTTTTGCTTCACAGAGCTTAATAATATTTTGTACAATCATGCATTAATAGTAATAATAAAGGATGAAATTTGAAATAAAAATAAATAAAAATAAAATAAAATAAAAATGAAATTAGTGTGTTAAGATGTTTCTGAAAATGCAGAACCCGACTTTAGATCCAGTTTTTTAGCTTTCTTAGCTTTTTTAAGAAGCCAATTCGGAACGACCGATCCAGGACCTGGATCGGATAGAAACGGATCGACGAATGATTTTGCTGGATCGGTTAAATTTTTAGCTGCCGATCCGATCCGATCCACATCACTAATTTTGAGCGAGTCTATGTGCAGCGAAGCCACAATTTTATAATAACAATTACATAATTGCACGTGATGAGGAGTCAACGAAAACATGGTTTCATAACTTAATTTAATGGGTTGCTAATTAATCATTGTCTATCTTATATTATGATAAACACATAAAGTGTTTTAAGCTATTCCTGAAAATTTTTTCCGGCTGTAACGATACGATGACAGATCACAGCAAACGTATCTAGTGCGTGTTTATCGTCTAATTGCCCTCAAGTGATTAAAAACTTAAAAACTGCGTGCGTTTGTCGAGATAAAATAAACGAAACACGAGTTTTATGCTGAGGGTTGACACAAAGTTTGTCCAGCAGCTACATGCCGAAGAAAATGGAATTCGAATTTCTGCAAAGTAGTAATGCTTAGAGTAAGTAATGGCAGCAGTTCTTATGCTGTGCTAATTCTTAGTTTGACCGAGTCTCAAAGATTAATGTCGCCAAGCGGACAGGCCAATAAAACTTAAATTAATGAATTTTGGGGCTTAGGCTTCCTGTCCACTGAGGACAAAAGGTCAGGTCATTAAACAAGATGATATACTGAGTACAGCGGCTAACCATTGTCCTTGCTTTAAGGTAACTATATATAAATAGGTATTTCGGGAAACTAAAACAAACGTAAATTGTCGAAACTATGTACTAATATCCGGCAGCAGATCACTTAAATCCAGTGTGACGCAATTCAATCCTGTTATTTGGACCAGATATTGCAGTATATATTAAGAATGATTCTTGTTTATAGGTCAAGAGTGCATAATACCAAGAGTACATAATACATAAGAGTATGACAAGCGTCATACGCTATGTATTATGAGCTCGCTACATCCTCTGCACGCTATCGGCTGACCCCCCCCCCATAAATCAGAACCCCCTTGACCCCGCCCCTATACATGCACGGCGTCCAAACGGGGGGTCGGGGTCTATGTTAGTATACTTACATGTTAAACTTGACGGGGCCCCAATTTGTGTATGGGGTTTTAAGCTCGTATGATTTACATATCTGTGTACAAAATATACAAGCACGAGCCCGACTCCCCGTTTGGACGCCGTACATGTATAGGGGCGGGGTGAGGGGGGTCTGATTTATGGGAGGGTCAACCGATGGCGCGCATCGGATGTAGCGAGCTCATAATACATAGAGTATGCCAGCTGTCATACTCTTATGTATTATGTACTCTTGATAATACATAAGAGTATGACAGCTGGCATACTTTATGTATTATAAGCGCAACACATCCTCTGCGCGCTAGCGGCTGACCCCCCTCCCGCAAATTGGACCCTAGTGACCCCCCCCTTCCCGTTTTATACCTTTTATGCTTTTTATACGTTTTATACTTAGCGGTTTTATACTCGAAAACATTATTGCTAACATGTTTCCAAGTCCAAAATAAGGTCAATACCGAGTCAGAAAGTTCATAATACAGATAAAAACGTGTATAAAACTTCCATGCGGTGTAAAAACCGAATCGATTTAAAGTTTCACGTTTTGATAAGACTAGGCATTTGTAGTACAAACGGGCGTGCGTTTGTGTTTGTTGGATAACGTGGGGGGAATGGGGGGGGGGGTGCAGACCCCCCCCCAGACCGACAAAAAACGGGTAGACCCCCTCAGCGAAAAGGAAAAAAGGGCAGACCTTGTCGTCCAGAAAGCAAAAAAGGGTAGACCCCTAAGCGAGTTTCACTGAAAATTGGTAATTTTTTAGCAAATTTTAGCGATTTTTTCAAAAAATTTCTTAAAAATCGCTACAAACAGTCATTTTTGACTAAATTTTGATCAAAAACGTTAAAAATTCGCAATTTGTACTAATTTCGGGGCAGACCCCCTTAAAATTTTGGATTTTTTCAGGGGTAGACCCCTCGCCGAGGTCGGGGTAGACCCCCTCCAGAATCGGACCCCGTGTTAATGTATGATTTGTACCCAACTAATTTCTGTTTCAGTTTCACTTGTCATCCCAAAATAGTTTCGTTTCAGTGAGTGAGTATTAAACTGAAGCCCCAAAAGGTCATCTCTCAAAATTGTTTCAGTTTCATTGTCTGCGACTACTCCACCACTATTAATTAATTAGAATGACTGTTTTCATATATATTGTTGGATAAGGAAGTCCCCCTCCCCTAAGCAAAATTTGTCAACTTCAACAGCATACAGCTGACGACTGACACAACTTTAGAGCTTAAGGTGCACATCGTTGGAAAGTTGAGGACGTGCTCTTTCCAATGCCGTAAACTATTTTGCTGTAGCTTACACCTACATAGTTTTACTTGTCAAAGTTTACCTAAAATCGATCAAAACGGCTATTTTTGGCAAATTTTCCGAAATAAAATTTTATAGCGACAACCTACAGCAAAATGGCTTATAACACTGGAAAGAGCACGTCGTCAGCTTTCCAACAATGTGCAGCTAAAGCTCTAAGGTTGTGTCAGTCGTCAGCAGTACGCTGTTGAAGTTGACAAATTTTGCTAAGGGGGGACTTCCTTGATATGATCCATATTGTTTAGAAATACATAAGATAGCCTGAATTTATTTTAATGTTTACACTACAGGTTGACGATCACAACCATCTGGCTCAATTCAAAAACCAGAGCTCAGTCGGCGATTAAGTATTCAGTTTCAGCCGGTGGACAAAATATATATGCAGCTTCAGTTTAAGTTTCAGTCGGAAACAATAAATATATTTCGTTTTGAGTTCATTGAAAAACTGCAGTTTCTAATCTTCAGAAATGATGTAGAGCATAAATTATTAATTATTTAGCCTCACATGGCACAATATTAACGAAATTGAAATTGCGGCGTAAAACCTTCAAATATTCACGTTTGGAGGAAAGACTGACTCTTTTCAGTCCGTCTTTCATATCCTTGGCCGATCTAAAGTCTGACCAAAAATTCTTGGAACCGAAATGTCAGCGGCTGTCCTGAGTTATCATTTGAAGGTAGCCGATACAATGTATATATTTTTCGAATCCTCAGGAACCCGAGATTTCGAAAATCCGAAAAAATCCGAAATTCCGGATTTCATTTACGGAAAATTTAAAATTTTTAGTTTTTCGCCAAATTTTTATCGCAATCAAAATTTGGTTCTCACAGTCGAATAGAGCTGGTCCGGCTACACATTTTTGCTCTTAGAAGCTTTTCACGAAAATGCACCCGATTTCCGGAATTCCGGGTTTTCTAAATTACCGGATTTTAAAAATTTCCTCCAATACCCTCAAGATGGGTATCATTCGAAAGCTCTTATCGAGCGGAACAACTTTTGTAATAGAACGAACTCGTGAAAATGCTCTCAATTCCCGGAATTCGCGAAAACCGGATTTTCCGGATTTTAAAAATTTTCTCCAATACCCACAATATGGGTATCATTCGAGAGCTCTTGATGAGCTGAACAAATCTTGTAATAGAACCAATGTCTGAAAATGCACCTAAATCCGGGAATTCACAAATTCGGATTTCACTCTAGCTTGAAAATTTTTCGTGAATTCCGAGAAGTGTGCTCATTTCTGCAAGTTGGTTCTATTACAAGATTTGTTCAGCTCATCAAGAGCTCTCGAATGATACCCATATTGTGGGTATTGGAGAAAATTTTTAAAATCCGGAAAATCCGGTTTTCGCGAATTCCGGAAATTGAGTGCATTTTCACGAGTTCGTTCTATTACAAAAGTTGTTCAGCCCGATAAGAGCTTTCGAATGATACCCATCTTGTGGGTATTGGAGGAAATTTTTAAAACCCGGCAATTTAGAAAAGCCGGAATTCCGGAAATTGGGTGTATTTTCGTGAAAAGCTTCTAAGAGCAAAATTGTGTAGCAGGACCATCTCTAATCGACTGTGAGAACCAAATTTTGATTGCGATAAAAATTGGGCGAAAAACCAAAAATTTTAAATTTCCCGTGAATGAATTCCGGGTTTTCGGATTTTTTCGAATTTTCGAAATCTCGGGTTCCTGAGGATTCGAAAAATATATACATTATATAGGCTACCTTCAAATGATAACTCAGGACAGCCGCAAGAATTTTTGGTCAGACTTTAGTTTGTTTCTGTTGGCGGCCTATAATTTTACTTTCAGGTCATCTCTCAAAATAGTTTCAGTTTCATTGACCGAAACTGAAACCTGTACAACCTGAAACCTAGTTTCAGTTTCAGTGCCTGAAACAGCACTAATTCAAGGTGAATAAATAACCCTAATGGAGGTGCAAGTTGCCAAGATTAACCAATCAGTAACAGTCACGATTGACTGATGGCGTGTATGATTTGCGCTTTCAAAATACTCTATAAACAGAGGCAACCCCCTTTGCGAGTTCAGCGAAGAACATAAAGTTTTAAAGTCATCTTCATTAATATTTAATACGGCAACTGTTCCGCCTTTAGGCGTAGTCCCGGCTTTAGAAAGCCCATGTTTGAGAGAAAATGGGAATGCTAACCCTGAACAACTTCAATAATGACTACCCAAAGTGCTCTACAAAGCTATCACAGCGTTCATTACGTCAACCTTAATGGAGGTGAGCTGTGGTGTTGTAGTGCCATCAGATAGGCGGCCACTCAATAACAACCGCAGTAAATTGCCTAGGGGGGACAGCAGTAGGAAATAGGGCGTTAGGTTATTTTTTAAGCTCTAGACTAGACATGATCCACAGATCCACCACATCTAACGACTGATGATAAACTGCTCGCCTACTGGAAGATCAATATTTTATCTATTATACTTGATGTAACCAAGAGTACATAATAACTAAGAGTGTGACAAGAGTCCCACTCTTAGTTATTAGGCTGCAGACATCATCTGCACAATAACGGCCTACGCCCCCCCCCCACAACTGAGTACCTAGTGACCACCCCCACAACTGAGTACCTGGTATAACAATTGCGCACCAGCACTCGCTTGTGTGTTACATGTTGAAGCTGGAAAGTGGCCAGCCGCTGTTAGAATGTTTTTGGCTTCAACATGTAAACATACAAGAGAGTGCTGTACAGAGTACATAATTGTGTACCAGGTACTCAGTTGTGGGGGTGGTCACTAGGTACTCAGTTGTGGGGGGGGCGTAGGCCGTTATTGTGCAGATGATGTCTGCAGCCTAATAACTAGGTAAGAGTGGGACGCTTGTCACACTCTTAGTTATTATGCACTCTTGATGTAACCAAGAGTAGATCTGTTCGCTAACGGCTGTCACTCTAACTTCATGTAGTTTCTACGTAATTTGGAGGGCACTTAAGATTTTCATTAATTTTTAATAAATTTTTTTATTTATTTTTATTCCCATTTATTTATCTTTAGCAGTCACCCTACTTTAGCATTTGTTCGATCAGATTCGACAGTGCAATATTTTTCTGACATATGTATGCAAGCAGTATGCAACATTTTAAATCGGACGGAAAGGTTCAATATTTTCTTATGTTCTTGTAATTTTAGTTTTCATTGAAATCAAACGGTAGTTTTCGTGATCTAAAAAATAAAGAACATAGATCAGACGTCACCATGGTGTAAAAATCACATACTCCGCTTGGTTTTGATCCAGTGGGTGTCGGGCGCACAGGCGACAACACTACCAGTGCAGCCAAAACACATTACATACTTCCTTGGGTCCTTTTCGCGCAGCGACTTAAAGGTCTAAAAGAGCTAAAATTAACTCAATTCACGCTCAGGGTTAAAGGAGTTAAACAGTTCATTTTAACTAGACTGGAGGGTTAAACCAGTAAAAATTTTAGCTCTACTCTTTTAACTCGCTCACGAAAAGGCCCTTAGACACAAATGAATGATTGGCATCATAATGGTTTGCGGGAGCGAATTGCAGTAATTAGCTATTTTAGATTTTATAAGTATTTTTTATGATAGTTTGAGATAAACAATATCAGATGCTAATTTATTTTCCGAAAACCTTAGCCTAATTGCTTAGATTCGACTAAGTGTCTCGAGATCTGCTATTTAATTGATTTCAATCACAGAATTTATTTTAATTAATTATTATTTTATTAAATTTATTAAATTAATTAATAATTTCTTTTTCTCGCCATACCTATAATTTTTTAATAACTTCTCGGAGTTCCTTAGTTTTTTCCAAATTAAATGAAATTAGTCACTACTAACTAATTAAAATGACAGCTTCAGCCAGAGTATATATAAACTTTGTAGATTTTATAGGCGAAGGAATTAAAATGCTATTAAAGGCCAAATCGCTGCCTACGACATAATTAAATGCCAAAAAATAAGTAGAAATTACTTGCAAGCCTTGCCATTAGGCGGCGTTTCCCATCTCCTTCTTCCAAGCTTCTAGGGCCATTTTGTCCGGCTCAAACTTATTGGGCCAGCCGCAATTGTTGCACTTGTACCACCAGGGCCAAATGGTTCCCTTGCAAGTGGTACACTTTTTGGCCAGCCGGATTTTGCAATCGTTGCACTTCAATTGCTCCCAATCCTGATTGGGCTCCCAGCAATTGGCACAGGGCCCCTTACTGCTGTAGGGCACCCGTGGCACCTGGGGAAAGTGCTTCCGAGAGCGACTTTCCGGTAAAGGCGCCGCTCGAGCCTCCTTCGGCGCAGCCACGGGGCTCGGAGGCTCCGGAGTCGTCTTTCCGTGGCACTGCTTGCACTCATCCCACCAGATGAACCAGGGCTGGTTGCAGTGCTGGCAGTTCTTTCGCAGCTGCCGGCCGCAATGGCATCTGGACATCCCGGTATCCACGATATGATTTGAGTCGGGGCAGATCCCTGCCTCAGGGCAGGGATCCCCCTCTCTCGGCAGTCCGAGCTGCTGATCCACGTCGAGCTCTTCCGGTTTCCGGGCCTCCTGAGCCTTCTGCATTTCCAGAAACTTCTTTTCCGCCTCCGCAGCCTCCTGCTGAGCCCGCTGGGCCGCCTCTTCGGCAGTCCGGCGTCGTTTCTCGGCCTCTTCCGTCGCCTGTCGCTGTTTCTCCGCCTCTTCCCGGAGCCGCTGTCGTTCCTGTTCATCCTGAGTTCGTTTCATCTGCTCTTCCGCCTCTCGTCGCTTCTGTTCCGCCTGTTCGGCGGCCGCCTTTTCCCTGGCCGCCGCTTCCATCGCCTGTCGCAGCTTCTCGGCTTCAGCTTCGGCTAGCTGTCGCTGCTCTTCCAAGGCAGCGATTGCCTTTCGCAACTCTTCCGCCTCCGCCTGAGCTCGCCGTTCGCGTTCGGCTGCCTCCTGGCGCGCCTTTTCGGCTTCCTCTTCGGCCGCCTTGCGTCGCAGTTCGGCGATCTCGACCGCCTTCCGTTGCTTTTCCGCCTCTTCTCGCAAATGCTGTTTTTCCGCATCGTCCTTCGCTCGGGCCATCTGGTCTTCTGTTTCGCGCTGTTTCCGCTGTGCCTCCTCAGCGGCTGTCTTTTCTCGCATCGCCAGTTCGGCAGCGTTGCGCTGCCTTTCGGCTTCCGCTTCCGCCAGTTTTCGCTGTTCTTCGGCCAGGGCGACTTGTTTTCGCATCTGTTCGGCTTCCGCCCTGGCCCGTTTCTCTCGCTCCGCAGTTTCCTGCTGAATTCTTTTCTCCGTTTCCTCTCGCCGTCGTTTTTCCTCCGCTGCCGCGGCTTGCCGCTGTTTTTCCGCCTGATCCGCTGCCTGTCGAAACTTTTCCGCTTCCTCCAACGCTTTCCTTTTTTCAGCTTCCATTTCCGCTTCTTTTCTCTGCCGTTCCGCTTCCTGCTGTTTGATTCGTTCCGCCGTTTCAAGTCGCTCCTTTTCCATCAGTTTGATTTTTTCCTGATATTCCGTTTCCAATCTCAGTCGCTCCGCTTCAGCTTTCGCTTCCGATTCTTTTCTCGCCTTTTCCTCTTCAGATTTTCGTCTCCGCGCTTCCTGGATTTTCTTGTATCGCCGACGTCGTGGGTGGTCTTCGGGGAGATTCTCAATATCTCGAAGAGTTTTTTCGTCCTCCGAGGAAACGTAGCCCATCAGACTGGGCGAAACGTCATCGAGATGTCGCAGTCTTTCGTCGGTTTCGCTTTCTCGTCGATTTCTTTGATTCATAAAAAAGAAAATTACTACGGCAGCAATAGTGGCTATGGCAACCACTTCTATTCCACTCATCTTTGGGAGACTGGAAACTTGAAATTGCGAAAGAACAGTCAGAGTTTTGGTGGAAAAAATGGAGAACAAGAATAAAGTTAATCACAAATCCCTGATGAGTTGGTAGTAGTGTGGACTAGTCGGTGGATTATATCTTCAACTGTAGTTTTAAATTTTTATTTTTTGAAATCATGCTAACTATAATCAACACCAATTTTATTCCACTGGCGTTTAATAGGCAATTGTGCCTTTTATGTCTGTAATACTGCATTGTGTCAAATACCTGAAACCTATTGGAAAGGTTGAAATAAGCGTAAGAAACTAGTTTTTATGTCCGTGAATGTACCTGACTTGGTTTGGTAGGGTGCTCTTAGAGATCTGAAACTCGGTGGTTCGATTCTCAGCCGGGACACTTTTCTTCACACTGTTCAATCCTGGTTACACCAGTGCGGCTATGGCATGAATTCGTGTTGTTTCATGCGACTGTGGCATTCAAAGCTTGATTAGAAAAGCTTCGTGCAAATGTTTTTGGAGTGTTCGACGATTCATGAATTTGTTTCATTTTACACACTTAGTGTCTAAGGTTCAATCAGAGCAAAAAGTAAAGCTTAAGGTGCTGGTTCAGGTATTTGCAGCAAACTATTGCAGCAAAGTCAGTAAATTACTCAATTCTTGGAGTTCAAAGATAATTTTCATATCATTTTTAAGCTTAGAATGTGCTTGTTAGGCATAGTACGTCAATCTCAATATAACTGTTTGATTAGGACATGTGATATGTTACCCAGACATGTGCAGGAGGGGAAATTTTTTTGGCCGGGGGTGAACCGACGGCCGAACGGAATACCGGAGATTCCTGTTTTTGTCTAAACGAAAAAATCCGGATCCTGGGGGGGGGTGAGGGACCTCTCTGGGGGTTAAGCCCCGCAAACATGTATGATGATGTCACGGAAGCAGTTTTTGAACAGGAATTTTTCCAACTGTACGAAAGTTCTAAATTGACAAGTTTGGATGCTTATTTCTCCTGAACAAAAAGGCCAAACCCAAAACCCTGAAAACTTGCGCTCGGCAATTGTTCCAATAATGCAGGTGTAAAGCTGTTTTCTTAGTGTTTCCTCGAGTTGAGAGAAATAAGAGTGTTCAATGCAATGTGGTTGCGATTTCCAACATTCCACATTTTGGCAAAACTGCGATTATTTAGTTTCGAACATCGATTTCTCAAAAACTACTCGACGGATTCCGGAAACTTTTGGCAGAACTGAAATTCCTACTTCTGCGGACTGTGGAGGGACGTTTTTCTTGGTTAGGGTTAAAACGTATCGAGTAGTAAGAAAACTCAATGCGAAGTTGCGAAATTTCGTGTTAACCTTGCTTTTGGCGGATTTTCTCGGCCGTTAAGACCTGCTAAGCCAAATCCAAAAAAACGACCCTCGGCCCATATGTTCTTCATCTGGTGGCACATAAAGAACTTTTGGCCGATTCTTCAGTTTTGAGAAATCGATGTTCAAAAAGTTTTGGTCTATAAATCATCCTGATAGATGTCAGCATGTCAGAAAATTTCTGCTGTTTTGTGCTAATTTTGCCAGTTTCGTAAGTCCTTGTGCATTTTCAGATAGTAAGCTTTCAAACGATGTATAAAGCTCTTTCCTACTCCCAAAATTGCGAAAGTTTTCAACAAATCACCTCAAATGCACTGCACAAAAGGATATCACTATCTTAAGCAAAGAGCAGAGCATACAACGACGGCTATGCAAAAGTCAGACAAACTTCAACATAAATACTGTCACTAGTATATCAAATTGTGTCTTTAGAGATGTATGTAATTATAGGGCTGTGCCGTAAAAAATTTCGCCCGCGGCCCGCTTCACGACCGGTTTTCTGGCCCGCTCCCGCCTGGGGTACGCTCCACCGCACGGTCTGGGCTCGGGGCCCACTACTCGGCCTGAACCCGCCGACCCGGGGTCCGAGCTATAGTCTGAGCTAACTGGGTTGAAATGCATTGAAATTTGTCGACTTTGAGCGGCAAGGTTTGCCTGAAACCGCAGAAACAGTCAGGCGGAGAGACTAATCTACTATCAAAATCCTATCTTACCTAGTATGCAAGTCATAGCAATTATACACCAAGAATTTAGAAACATAAACTAGTTAAGTAAAAACAAAGAAACAACCCGGAGGGAACCAATTTCTCAAGTTATCATTCATAAGTCTCACAACAACGGTTGACGTATTCAGGAAGCGTCGAAACTTTGAAACTACAAGATAAACTGCAGTAAGTAAGCACTAGTAGTATAGAAATGATGGTTCTGGGCCCTCCCGCGGCCGCGGCTGAGGGTCCTCCTCATCTGTTCCAAATTTCATACCCTTTAATAATAAGGGTCAATTGAGAGTGGTACTCAAGAATGCATAAAATTTAGACTCCCATTTAATGACAATTTAATCTGACACATTCCCAGTCAGCATGATAACAATGATATCAAAACAAACATTGGAACATTAATTTAACCTGTCATATGGCCAGTCAGCATGACACGAATGCTTGGTCAGCATGACAAGAATGCTTGGTCAGCATGATAATAATGCTCTGTCAGCATGAAACATTTCGCAATATGCTTTGTCAGCATCAATCTGATTGGCTGAAAATTACAAATGCTTGGTCAGCATCAATCTGATTGGTTGCAAATTACAAATGCTTTGTCAGCATCAATCTGATTGGCTGAAAATTACACATGCTTTGTCAGCATGAATCTGATTGGTCAGAGCTTTCCATCTACTAGTATAAATAGTGCTCGCTCCATCTGAAATTTCATTTGTGCTGAAATGGGACCTTTCAACTGCAAGCTTTGTGGCACGACGTTTTCGCGGAAGGACAACCTGCTCCGACATCTCAAGGGGAAACATTCCATCGGAAGAGAAGAAGTATGGACTTGTCTAAATAGAACTTGTCTGGCATGGTGTAAAGTTCTTGCAAGCTAACCTTATGAGATCGGCTTCGAAACTGCCGACCAAACGGAGGCGTCTGCTGCACAAAAGCAGTAGCATGTCCAACAGTGTGGAAATAAAAGGGCCAGCGGCGATAGGCGAACCTGGAATAGCCAGGGGAAGCTCCACCCATCGCGGAAGTCGCTGGTTGAAAAGCTTGCAAGGATTTTACAGCATTACCGTTGCCAAGTGCAGCCATGCCTTGAGTGTCTTTTTGCAGTCCTAAGCAAACTGCAAAAGGGATTGACTCCTTTGCTGCAGCAGCGCCTTTGAGCGTTTTGCACGCTGCAGCATTTGGCCTAGTGGCGGGAGTCGGCAATCTTCATAGCAGAGGTAGTAGGTGGGAGACCCCTCGCGGCTCTGTGCTCATAAAATTCTAGATTTTTTTCTGAGGAGCACAACTAGCGTTGTACCCCGAACCTGAAGCTATGTCGGAATAGGGTGCTGTCATTGAGGAAAACTTTAGCTTAAAACTTTAACTTTTCAAAACTCAAAATAACCATGGCATGTTGGGTGTCATTCAAGAGGAAATTGATCAGAGATTCCAAGAATGCCAAAATTTCTTAAAATTTTAAAATTTTTTAATATGCAAATGAGGCATCGATTTTTCAAAACTCAAAATAAACATGGCATGTTGGGTGTCATTCAAGAGGAAATTGATCAGAGATTCCAAAAATGTCAAAATTTTTCCAAAATTATAAAATTTTTTAATATGCAAATGAGGTATCGATTTTTAAAAATTCAAAATAACCATGGCATGTTGGGTGTCATTCAAGAGGAAATTGATCAGAGATTCCAAAAATGTCAAAATTTTTCCAAAATTTTAAAATTTTTTAATATGCAAATGAGGTATCGATTTTTTCAAAACTCAAAATAACCATGGCATGTTGGGTGTCATTCAAGAGGAAATTGATCAGAGATTCCAAGAATGCCAAAATTTCTTAAAATTTTAAAATTTTTTAATATGCAAATGAGGTATCGATTTTTCAAAATTCAAAATAACCGTGCCATGTGGGGTGTCATTCAAGAGGAAATTGATCAGGGATTCCAAAAATGTCAAAATTTTTTCAAAATTTTAAAATTTTTTAATATGCAAATGAGGTTTCGATTTTTTAAAGCTCAAAATAACCATTGCATGCGGGGTGTCATTCAAGAGGAAATTGATCAGAGATTCCAAAAATGTCAAAATTTTTTAATATATAAATGAAGCTTGTATATTCATTAGTTACCATTTGCATAACTAAGTTTTTGTTTAGAATTCTACTACCGAAGTCACTCAACCTGGTGCTAGTTGGAGACAAGATCAGATCAAAGAGTTCAAGGTAAGTTACTTTTGAAAGTCTGGCTTTTATAGAACCTAGCAGGATTATGTTTCAGATATATTATAAAACTGTGAATATAGAGGATTCAATTTAACTTGTAATGGCTTATTTTCAGTGCTCAAATTGTGGTAAAGAATTTGGAACCCGGAAACACTTACTGGCACATCAAAGGGAAGTCCACGATAAAAGGAAAATTGCTGAATGTCCAATATGTGGGAGATCATTTACTCGAACTAATGATATGAAGAATCACATGACCACTCATTCTAGAAAACGATCGATTCCTCACCAGCAAGAAGACAAGCAAGCTCCACCGAAGAGACCAAAATATATCCCTAATTACTCAAAATCAGCCCTCAATAATTCTCTGAGAACACTCACTTTATACGCTACCGATGCTGACTACGATCCGTCAACCTTTCTAATAAACCAGCAATCCAACATTACTGATTGCATTATCAGCATTTTAGAAGACTACTATGGTGTAAGAGTTTGGATGAGCTTGATGATAACATTTCGTAAAGATACTGATGAATCTGTCACCATGGAAGCACACTTTAACTGTAAAAATAGAATAATTTTGCGAGGTTCCAATATCGATGAAGAACTGGAATGCTGCTTTAATGAAATCCTTGCTAACATTGAAAACTTTCTTCGTCAAGGCTCTGGCTGGGTTGTAGATTACCTTAACCACCTGGATGTTCATTTCGCTAAATATAAGCCTCTCAAAGGATCATCATACGTCCCACTACCAACCTACATTAATCAAAAGAAAGCTGTTATTAACATTCAAAACGATGATAACGAATGCTTTAGGTGGTGCGTTCTAGCTGCTTTGCACCCTGCTCATGCAAATGCTGAACGCGTGTCTCATTATCGTTCGTTTGCTGGTGAACTAAACTTTACTGGAATCCAGTTCCCTGTCAGCATTTCCCAAGTACCTCTTTTTGAAAGACTGAACAACTTGCGAATAAATGTTTATGGAATTGAAGAGAATAATGTGATACCTCTATTTATATCAAAACGAAATGACAATCAACACATAGACTTGCTTTACATAAGCAATGGAGGTCAAAGCCACTACTGCTGGATTAAGAACCTTGATAGATTGCTTTATGATCAAACTAAGCACAAAGCATGCAAACATTTCTGTCCACGATGTCTAATGCCATGTGGTACAGTTGAAAAGAAGACTCAGCATCTCCAATTATGCAACAACCACGAGGCTACACGCGTTGAAATGCCTGAAGATAAATGGTTGAAATTCAAAAACATTCACAGAATGCAACGCGTTCCTTATATAGTAAGAGTCTTTTATTCTATCGATTTGTTAATTTTCTTTCCTACACAACAGTCTTCCCTGTACCTGTTAGTGCTAACTTCTGTGACTTATGCCTGAAATTTCAGATTTATGCCGACTTTGAATGCCTGACTGAAAAAATCATCGGTTGTCAACCAAGTAGGGATGCTTCATCCACACAAAAGTACCAATCTCACACACCATGTGGATTTGGTGTTGTTGGGGTTTTGGATTGTTGTGGCAATCAACATCAAATTGAAGAAAGTGTCATTTATCGTGGAGAACACACCGTTCAAAAATTTCTGGAAACAATTATTGAGGTATAGAATTGCTTGTTACTTATAGATTTTAAAATGCTTTGACTCACTGTGCAAAATGTTATCAACAGACAAGTACTAATGTTAATGTTATTTGGCAATGTTAATTTCAGAAAAATGATATCTATCAGGCAAGTCTGAGAGAACCTGCGCCTCTAGATCTAACTACAGAAGAGCATTTGAAGCACGATGTGTCGAAAGAATGCTATCTCTGCAACAAGTTGTTCAATGAAAAGCGTGCTGTTCGAGATCATTGTCATTTTTGTGAAAAATACAGAGGAGCTGCTCACAATAAGTGCAATATGGGATTTCGACTGAATCGAGACATTGTTGTCGCAATTCATAATTTGAGAAGATACGATTGACACCTTATCATGCAGGTAAAATCTATGTAATGTAATGTAACGTTCTATTTAGTAGTGTTTTAATATCAGCCATACTCATGCGAAACATGCATATATATGGACATTGCATACATTTCTTCTAGTTTGTTGTTTAGGAAGTTGGCAAGGTGTGCAATGAAATGGGACTCTCTATGGACTGTATTCCTAAAGGAATGGAAGATTACTTGAGTTTCACTCTAAAAAAGAAAAGAACGCCAAAAAGACAAACAGCTAATTCCCTAATTGATGACGAGGGTGACGATGATGAGGACGACGAAGGAAAATGGAAGATTCGATTTATTGACACATTCCAGTTTTTAACAAGTTCTCTGGAATCTCTTGTTTCCAATCTCTCCAAAGCCAAAAATTTCTCACTAAACATCTCAAAAAATTTTAAAATTTTAAATTTTACTTGGAATCTTATCAATTTCCTCTTGAATGACATGTCATGGTTATTTTGGGCGGAAATCGAAACCTCATTTGCATAGTAAAAAATTTTAAAATTTTGAAAAATTTTGACATTTTAAGGAATCTCCTGATCAATTTCCTCTTGAATGACACCCCACATGTCATGGTTATTTTGAATTTGAAAAATCGAAACCTCATTTTTCATATTAAAAAATTTTAAAGTTTTGAAAAAATTTTGACATTTTTGGGAATCTCTGATCAATTTCGTCTTGAATGACACCCAATATGTCATGGTTATTTTGAATTTATACGAAACCTCATTTGCATATTAAAAAATTTTAAAATTTTGAAAAAATTTTGACATTTTTGGAATCTCTGATCAATTTCCTCTTGAATGACACCCACATGTCATGGTTATTTTGAATTTTAAAAAGTCGAAACCTCATTTGCATATTAAAAAATTTTAAAATTTTGAAAAATTTTGACATTTTTGGAATCTCTGATCAATTTCCTCTTGAACGGCTTGCCAAAATGACATGGTTGATTTTGAATTTTTGAAAAATCGAATTACCTCATTTGCATATTAAAAAATTTTAAAAATTTGAAAAAATTTTGACATTTTTGGAATCTCTGTTCAATTTCCTCTTGAATGACATATCATGGTTATTTTCACTTTTGAAAAAGTTTTAAGCTAAAGTTCTCCTCAATGACAGCACCTTATTCCGACATAGCTTCAGGTTCGGGGTACAACGCTAGTTGTGCTCCTCAGAAAAAAATCTAAAGTTTTATGAGCACAGAGCCGCGAGGGGGTCACACCTACTACCTCTGCTATGAAGATTGCCGACTCCCACCACTAGGCTTAATGCTGCAGCGTGCAAAACGCACTTTGAAGGCGCTGCTGCAGCAAAGTCAAATTCCTGGTACAGTTTGCTTGGGACTGCAAAAAGAGCACTCAAGGCATGGCTGCACTTGGCAACAGTAATGCTGTAAAATCCTTGCAAGCTTTTCAACCAGCGACTTCCGCGATGGGTGGAGCTTCCCCTGGCTATTCCAGGTTCGCCTATCGC